>CAXIWF010002089.1:0-64637 GCA_964036045.1 Eutreptiella sp. 'Long Island Sound 2002' | reverse complement strand
GGGGGGGGAGGGGCTGACAGACCTCGGGTCCGGGGGGGCGTGGGGGGGGGGGGAGGGGGGCAAAAGCGCGCGGCGCGGCGGCGCGTCCGGCTCTTGAAAAGCGCGCGGCGCGGGGGCGCGTCTGGCTCTTTGAAAAAGCGCGCGGCGCGGCGGCGCGTTCGGCTCTCTAAAAAAGCGCGCGGCGCGGCGGCGCATTCCGGCTCTCTGCAAAAGCGCGCGGCGCGGCGGCGCGTCCGGCTCTTAAAATGCGCGCGGCGCGGCGGCGCGTCCGGCTCTCTGAAAAAGCGCGCGGCGCGGCGGCGCGTCCGGCTCTCTGAAAAAGCGTTGTTGGGGGGGGGGGGGTCCGGCTCTTTGCAAAAGCGCGCGGTGCGGTGGCGGAGGGGGGGGGGGGCGTCCGGCTCTCTGCAAAAGCGCGCGGTGCGCTGGCGGGGAGGGGGGCTGACAGACCGTTGCAGGGGGGGGGGGGGGGCGTGACAGACGTTCGGGGGGGGGCGGGGGAAGGGGGGCGGCTCTCTGAAAAAGCACGCGGCGCGGCGGCGCGTCCGGCTCTTAAAAAGCGCACGGCGCGGCGGCGCGTCCGGCTCTTGAAAAGCGTGCGGCGCGGCGGCGCGTCCGGCTCTCTGCAAAAGCGCACGGCGCGGCGGCGCGTCCGGCTCTCTGAAAAAGCGCGCGGCGCAGAGGCGCGTCCTGCTCTCTGAAAGAGCGCGCGGCGCGGTGGCGGGGGGGGGAAGGGGGGCGTGTCAGACCGTTGTTGGGGGGGGGGGGGGGGGCTGACAGACCTCGGGTCCGGGGGGGCGTGGGAGGGGGGGGGGGGCAAAAGCGCGCGGCGCGGAGGCGCGTCCGGCTCTTGAAAAGCGCGCGGCGCGTCCGGCTCTCTGAAAAAGTACGCGGCGCGGCGGCGCGTCCGGCTCTTAAAAAGCGCACGGCGCGGCGGCGGGGAGGGGGGGGGGGGCTGACAGACCATTGGAGGGGGGGGGGGGGGGGCTGACAGACCTCGGGTCCGGGGGGCGTGGGAGGGGGGGGGGGGCAAAAGCGCGCGGCGCGGAGGCGCGTCCGGCTCTTGAAAAGCGCGCGGCGCGGCGGCGCGTCCGGCTCTCTGAAAAAGCGCGCGGCGCGGCGGCGCGTCCGGGACTCTGAAAAAGCGCGCGGCGCGGCGGCACGTCCGGCTCTTTGAAAAAGCGCGCGGCGCGGCGGCGCGTCCGGCTCTCTGGAAAAGCGCGTGGCGCAGCGGCGCGTCCGGCTCTCTGAGAAAGCGCGCGGCGCGGCGGCGCGTCCGGCTCTTTGAAAAAGCGCGCGGCGCGGCGGCGGGGAGGGGGGGGGGGGGGGGGGGGGCGACAGACCATTGGAGGGAGGGGGGGGGGCTGACAGACCTCGGGTTGGGGGGGCGTGGGGGGGGGGGGCAAAAGCGCGCGGCGCGGCGGCGCGTCCGGCTCTTGAAAAGCGCGCGGCGCGGCGGCGCGTCCGGCTCTCTGAAAAGGCGCGCGGCGCGGCGGCGCGTTCGGCTCTCTAAAAAAGCGCGCGGCGCGGCGGCGCATTCCGGCTCTCTGCAAAAGCTCGTCCGGCTCTTAAAAAGCGCACGGCGCGGCGGCGGGGAGGGGGGGGGGGGGGGGCTGACAGACCATTGGATGGGGGGGGGGGGCTGACAGACCTCGGGTCCGGGGGGCGTGGGAGGGGGGGGGGGGCAAAAGCGCGCGGCGCGGAGGCGCGTCCGGCTCTTGAAAAGCGCGCGGCGCGGCGGCGCGTCCGGCTCTCTGAAAAAGCGCGCGGCGCGGCGGCGCGTCCGGGACTCTGAAAAAGCGCGCAGCGCGGCGGCACGTCCGGCTCTTTGAAAAAGCGCGCGGCGCGGCGGCGCGTCCGGCTCTCTGGAAAAGCGCGTGGCGCAGCGGCGCGTCCGGCTCTCTGAGAAAGCGCGCGGCGCGGCGGCGCGTCCGGCTCTTTGAAAAAGCGCGCGGCGCGGCGGCGGGGAGGGGGGGGGGGGGGCTGACAGACCTCGGGTTGGGGGGGCGTGGGGGGGGGGGGGGCAAAAGCGCGCGGCGCGGCGGCGCGTCCGGCTCTTGAAAAGCGCGCGGCGCGGCGGCGCGTCCGGCTCTCTGAAAAGGCGCGCGGCGCGGCGGCGCGTTCGGCTCTCTAAAAAAGCGCGCGGCGCGGCGGCGCATTCCGGCTCTCTGCAAAAGCGCGCGGCGCGGCGGCGCGTCCGGCTCTTAAAATGCGCGCGGCGCGGCGGCGCGTCCGGCTCTCTGAAAAAGCGCGCGGCGCGGCGGCGCGTCCGGCTCTCTGAAAAAGCGTTGTTGGGGGGGGGGGGGGTCCGGCTCTTTGCAAAAGCGCGCGGTGCGGTGGCGGAGGGGGGGGGGGGGCGTCCGGCTCTCTGCAAAAGCGCGCGGTGCGCTGGCGGGGAGGGGGGCTGACAGACCGTTGCAGGGGGGGGGGGGGGGGGGCGTGACAGACGTTCGGGGGGGGGGGGGGGGAAGGGGGGCGGCTCTCTGAAAAAGCGCGCGGCGCGGCGGCACGTCCGGCTCTTTGAAAAAGCGCACGGCGCGGCGGCGCGTCCGGCTCTCTGGAAAAGCGCGTGCCGCGGCGGCGCGTCCGGCTCTCTGAAAAAGCGCGCGGCGCAGAGGCGCGTCCGGCTCTCTGAAAAAGCGCGCGGCGCGGCGGCGTGTCCGGCTCTTAAAAACCGCACGGCGCGGCGGCGGGGATGGGGGGGGGGGGGGGGGGGGGGGGGCGACAACCTGGAGGGGGGGGGGGGGGGGGGCTGACAGACCTCGGGTTGGGGGGGCGTCGGGGGGGGGGGCAAAAGCGCGCGGCGCGGCGGCGCGTTCGGCTCTCTAAAAAAGCGCGCGGCGCGGCGGCGCATTCCGGCTCTCTGCAAAAGCGCGCGGCGCGGCGGCGCGTCCAGCTCTTAAAATGCGCGCGGCGCGGCGGCGCGTCCGGCTCTTGAAAAGCGCGCGGCGCGGCGGCGCGTCCGGCTCTTTGCGAAAGTGCGCGGCGCGGCGGCGCGTCCGGCTCTCTGAAAAAGCGCGCGGCGCAGAGGCGCGTCCGGCTCTCTGAAAGAGCGCGCGGCGCGGTGGCGGGGGGGGGAAGGGGGGCGTGTCAGACCGTTGTTGTTGGGGGGGGGGGGGGGGGGGCTGACAGACCTCGGGTTGGGGGGGCGTGACAGACCATTGGAACGGGGGGGGGGGGGGGCTAAAGCGCGCGGCGCGGCGGCGCGTCCGGCACTCTGAAAGAGCGCGCGGCGCGGCGGCGCGTCCGGCTCTTTGAAAAAGCGCGCGGCGCGGCGGCGCGTCCGGCTCTCTGGAAAAGCGCGTGGCGCTGCGCCGCGTCTGGCTCTCTGAAAAAGCGCGCGGCGCGGCGGCGCGTCCGGCTCTTTGAAAAAGCGCGCGGCGCGGCGGCGCGTCCCGCTCTCTGAAAAAGAGCGCGGCGCGGCGGCGCGTCCGGCTCTCTAGAAAAGCGCGCGGCGCGGCGGCGCATTCCGGCTCTCTGCAAAAGCGCGCAGCGCGGTGGCGCGTCCGGCTCTTAAAATGCGCGCGGCGCGGCGGCGCGTCCGGCTCTTGAAAAGCGCGCGGCGCGGCGGCGCGTCCGGCTCTTTGCAAAAGCGCGCGGCGCGGCGGCGCGTCCGGCTCTCTGAAAATGCGCGCGGCGCAGCGGCGCGTCCGTCTCTCAAAGAGCGCGCGGCGCGGTGGCGGGGGGGGGGAAGGGGGGCGTGTCAGACCGTTGTTGGGGGGGGGGGGGGGGGGGGCTAACAGACCGTTGGAAGGGGGGGGGGGATGACAGACCGTTGGAGTCTGGCTCTTGAAAAGCGCGCGGCGCGGCGGCGCGTCCGGCTCTCTGCAAAAGCGCGCGGTGCGGTGGCGAGGAGGGGGGGGGGGGGGGGGGGCTGACAGACTGTTGGAGGGGGGGGGGGGTCCGGCTCTTTGCAAAAGCGCGCGGTGCGGTGGCGGAGGGGGGGGGGGCGTCCGGCTCTCTGCAAAAGCGCGCGCTGCGCTGGCGGGGAGGGGGGCTGACAGACCGTTGCAGGGGGGGGGGGGGGGGTGACAAACGTTTGGGGGGGGGGGGGGGGAAGGGGGGCGGCTCTCTGAAAAAGCACGCGGCGCGGCGGCGCGTCCGGCTCTTAAAAAGCGCACGGCGCGGCGGCGGGGAGGAAGGGGGGGGGGGCTGACAGAACACTGGAGGGGGGGGGGGGGCTGACAGACCTCGGGTTGGGGGGGCGTGGGGGGGGGGGGGGGCAAAAGCGCGCGGCGCGGCGGCGCGTCCGGCTCTTGAAAAGCGCGCGGCGCGGCGGCACGTCCGGCTCTCTGAAAAAGCGCGCGGCGCGGCGGCGCGTTCGGCTCTCTAAAAAAGCGCGCGGCGCGGCGGCGCATTCCGGCTCTCTGCAAAAGCGCGCGGCGCGGGGGCGCGTCCGGCTCTTAAAATGCGCGCGGCGCGGCGGCGCGTCCGGCTCTCTGCAAAAGCGCGCGGCGCGGCGGCGCGTCCGGCTCTCTGAAAAAGCGCGCGGCGCAGAGGCGCGTCCGGCTCTCTGGAAGAGCGCGCGGCGCGGTGGCGGGGGGGGGGAAGGGGGGCGTGTCAGACCTTTGTTGGGGGGGGGGGGGGGGGGGGCTGACAGACCGTTGGAAGGGGGGGGGGGATGACAGACCGTTGGAGTCTGGCTCTTGAAAAGCGCGCGGCGCGGCGGCGCGTCCGGCTCTGTGCAAAAGCGCGCGGTGCGGTGGCGGGGAGGGGGGGGGGGGGGGGGGGGGGGGGCCGACAGACCGTTGGTGGGGGGGGGGGGTCCGGCTCTTTGCAAAAGCGCGCGGTGCGCTGGCGGGGAGGGGGGCTGACAGACCGTTGCAGGGGGAAGGGGGGCGTGACAGACGTTCGGGGGGGGGGGGGGGAAGGGGGGCGGCTCTCTAAAAAAGCACGCGGCGTGGCGGCGCGTCCGGCTCTCTGCAAAAGCGCGCGGTGCGGTGGCGGAGGGGGGGGGGGGCGCGACACACCATTGGGGGGGGGGGGTGACAGACCGTTAGAGGGGGGGGGGGCGTGATTGACCGTTCGGAAGGCGTCCGGCTCTCTGAAAAAGCGCGCGGCGCGGCGCATTCCGGCTCTCTGCAAAAGCGCGCGGCGCGGCGGCGCGTCCGGCTGTTAAAAATGCGCGCGGCGCGGCGGCGCGTCGGGCTCTTGAAAAGCGCGCGGCGCGGCGGCGCGTCCGGCTCTCTGCAAAAGCGCGCGGCGCGGCGGCGCGTCCGGCTCTTTGAAAAAGCGCGCGGCGCAGAGGCGCGTCCGGCTCTCTGAAAGAGCGCGCGGTGCGGTGGCGGGGGGGGGGGAGGGGGGCGTGTCAGACCGTTGTTGGGGGGGGGGGGGGGGGGGCTGACAGACCGTTGGAAGGGGGGGGGGGGGGGATGACAGACCGTTGCAGTCTGGCTCTTGAAAAGCGCGCGGCGCGGCGGCGCGTCCGGCTCTCTGCAAAAGCGCACGGCGCGGCGGCGCGTCCGGCTCTCTGAAAAAGCGCGCGGCGCAGAGGCGCGTCCGGCTCTTTGAAAGAGCGCGCGGCGCGGTGGCGGGGGGGGGGAAGGGGGGCGTGTCAGACCGTTGTTGGGGGGGGGGGGGCTGACAGACCGTTGGAGTCTGGCTCTTGAAAAGCGCGCGGCGCGGCGGCGCGTCCGGCTCTCTGCAAAAGCGCGCGGTGCGGTGGCGGGGAGGGGGGGGGGGGGGGCTGACAGACCGTTGGAGGGGGGGCGGGGTCCGGCTCTTTGCAAAAGCGCGCGGTGCGGTGGCGGAGGGGGGGGGGGGCGTCCGGCTCTCTGCAAAAGTGCGCGGTGCGCTGGCGGGGAGGGGGGCTGACAGACCGTTGCAGGGGGGGGGGGGGGGGGCGTGACAAACGTTCGGGGGGGGGGGGGGGAAGGGGGGCGGCTCCCTAAAAAAGCACGCGGCGTGGCGGCGCGTCCGGCTCTCTGCAGAAGCGCGCGGTGCGGTGGCGGAGGGGGGGGGGGCGCGGTCCGGGGGGCGTGACACACCATTGGGGGAGGGGGTGACAGACCGTTAGAGGGGGGGGGGGGGGGCGTGATTGACCGTTTGGAAGGCGTCCGGCTCTCTGAAAAAGCGCGCGGCGCGGCAGCGCATTCCGGCTCTCTGCAAAAGCGCGTGGCGCGGCGGCGCGTCCGGCTCTTAAAAATGCGCGCGGCGCGGCGGCGCGTCGGGCTCTTGAAAAGCGCGCGGCGCGGCGGCGCGTCCGGCTCTCTGCAAAAGCGCGCGGCGCGGCGGCGCGTCCGGCTCTCTGAAAAAGCGCGCCGCGCAGAGGCGCGTCCGGCTCTCTGAAAGAGCGCGCGTTGCGGTGGCGGGGGGGGGGAAGGGGGGCGTGTCGGACCGTTGTTGGGGGGGGGGGGGGGCTGACCGTTGGAGTCTGGCTCTTGAAAAGCGCGCGGCGCGGCGGCGCGTCCGGCTCTCTGCAAAAGCGCGCGGTGCGGTGGCGGGGAGGGGGGGGGGGGGGGGGCTGAGAGACCGTTGGAGGGGGGGGGGGGTCCGGCTCTTTGCAAAAGCGCGCGGTGCGGTGGCGGAGGGGGGGGGGGGCGTCCGGCTCTCTGCAAAAGCGTGCGCTGCGCTGGCGAGGAGGGGGGCTGACAGACCGTTGCAGGGGGGGGGGGGGGGGGGGGCGTGACAGACGTTCGGAGGGGGGGGGGGGGGAGGGGGGCGGCTCTCTGAAAAAGCACGCGGCGCGGCGGCGCGTCCGGCTCTTAAAAAGCGCACGGCGCGGGGGCTGACAGACCATTGGAGGGGGGGGGGAGGGGCTGACAGACCTCGGGTCCGGGGGGCGTGGGGGGGGGGGGGGGGGGCAAAAGCGCGCGGCGCGGCGGCGCGTCCGGCTCTTGAAAAGCGCGCGGCGCGGCGGCGCGTCTGGCTCTTTGAAAAAACGCGCGGCGCGGCGGCGCGTTCGGCTCTCTAAAAAAGCGCGCGGCGCGGCGGCGCATTCCAGCTCTCTGCAAAAGCACGCGGCGCGGCGGCGCGTCCGGCTCTTAAAATGCGCGCGGCGCGGCGGCGCGTCCGGCTCTCTGAAAAAGCGCGCGACGCGGCGGCGCGTCCGGCTCTCTGAAAAAGCGTTGTTGGGGGGGGGGGGGGTCCGGCTCTTTGCAAAAGCGCGCGGTGCGGTGGCGGAGGGGGGGGGGGGCGTCCGGCTCTCTGCAAAAGCGCGCGGTGCGCTGGCGGGGAGGGGGGCTGACAGACCGTTGCAAGGGGGGGGGGGGGGGGGGGGCGTGACAGACGTTCGGGGGGGGGGGGGGAAGGGGGGCGGCTCTCTGAAAAAGCACGCGGCGCGGCGGCGCGTCCGGCTCTTAAAAAGCGCACGGCGCGGCGGCGCGTCCGGCTCTTGAAAAGCGTGCGGCGCGGCGGCGCGTCCGGCTCTCTGCAAAAGCGCACGGCGCGGCGGCGCGTCCGGCTCTCTGAAAAAGCGCGCGGCGCAGAGGCGCGTCCTGCTCTCTGAAAGAGCGCGCGGCGCGGTGGCGGGAAGGGGAAGGGGGGCGTGTCAGACCGTTGTTGGGGGGGGGGGGGGGGCTGACAGACCGTTGGAAGGGGGGGGGGGATGACAGACCGTTGAAGGGGGGGGGGGGTCCGGCTCTCTGAAAAAGTACGCGGCGCGGCGGCGCGTCCGGCTCTTAAAAAGCGCACGGCGCGGCGGCGGGGAGGGGGGGGGGGGGCTGACAGACCATTGGAGGGGGGGGGGGGCTGACAGACCTCGGGTCCGGGGGGCGTGGGAGGGGGGGGGGGGGGCAAAAGCGCGCGGCGCGGAGGCGCGTCCGGCTCTTAAAAAGCGCGCGGCGCGGCGGCGCGTCCGGCTCTCTGAAAAAGCGCGCGGCGCGGCGGCGCGTCCGGGACTCTGAAAAAGCGCGCAGCGCGGCGGCACGTCCGGCTCTTTGAAAAAGCGCGCGGCGCGGCGGCGCGTCCGGCTCTCTGGAAAAGCGCGTGGCGCAGCGGCGCGTCCGGCTCTCTGAGAAAGCGCGCGGCGCGGCGGCGCGTCCGGCTCTTTGAAAAAGCGCGCGGCGCGGCGGCGGGGAGGGGGGGGGGGGGGGGGCGACAGACCATTGGAGGGAGGGGGGGGGGGACTGACAGACCTCGGGTTGGGGGGGCGTGGGGGGGGGGGGGGCAAAAGCGCGCGGCGCGGCGGCGCGTCCGGCTCTTGAAAAGCGCGCGGCGCGGCGGCGCGTCCGGCTCTCTGAAAAGGCGCGCGGCGCGGCGGCGCGTTCGGCTCTCTAAAAAAGCGCGCGGCGCGGCGGCGCATTCCGGCTCTCTGCAAAAGCGCGTCCGGCTCTTAAAAAGCGCACGGCGCGGCGGCGGGGAGGGGGGGGGGGGCTGACAGACCATTGGAGGGGGGGGGGGCTGACAGACCTCGGGTCCGGGGGGCGTGGGAGGGGGGGGGGGGCAAAAGCGCGCGGCGCGGAGGCGCGTCCGGCTCTTGAAAAGCGCGCGGCACGGCGGCGCGTCCGGCTCTCTGAAAAAGCGCGCGGCGCGGCGGCGCGTCCGGGACTCTGAAAAAGCGCGCAGCGCGGCGGCACGTCCGGCTCTTTGAAAAAGCGCGCGGCGCGGCGGCGCGTCCGGCTCTCTGGAAAAGCGCGTGGCGCAGCGGCGCGTCCGGCTCTCTGAGAAAGCGCGCGGCGCGGCGGCGCGTCCGGCTCTTTGAAAAAGCGCGCGGCGCGGCGGCGGGGAGGGGGGGGGGGGCCGACAGACCATTGGAGGGAGGGGGGGGGGGCTGACAGACCTCGGGTTGGGGGGGCGTGGGGGGGGGGGGGGCAAAAGCGCGCGGCGCGGCGGCGCGTCCGGCTCTTGAAAAGCGCGCGGCGCGGCGGCGCGTCCGGCTCTCTGAAAAGGCGCGCGGCGCGGCGGCGCGTTCGGCTCTCTAAAAAAGCGCGCGGCGCGGCGGCGCATTCCGGCTCTCTGCAAAAGCGCGCGGCGCGGCGGCGAGTCCGGCTCTTAAAATGCGCGCGGCGCGGCGGCGCGTCCGGCTCTCTGAAAAAGCGTTGTTGGGGGGGGGGGGTCCGGCTCTTTGCAAAAGCGCGCGGTGCGGTGGCGGAGGGGGGGGGGGCGTCCGGCTCTCTGCAAAAGCGCGCGGTGCGCTGGCGGGGAGGGGGGCTGACAGACCGTTGCAGGGGGGGGGGGGGCGTGACAGACGTTCGGGGGGGGGGGGGGAAGGGGGGCGGCTCTCTGAAAAAGCACGCGGCGCGGCGGCGCGTCCGGCTCTTAAAAAGCGCACGGCGCGGCGGCGCGTCCGGCTCTTGAAAAGCGTGCGGCGCGGCGGCGCGTCCGGCTCTCTGCAAAAGCGCACGGCGCGGCGGCGCGTCCGGCTCTCTGAAAAAGCGCGCGGCGCAGAGGCGCGTCCTGCTCTCTGAAAGAGCGCGCGGCGCGGTGGCGGGGGGGGGAAGGGGGGCGTGCCAGACCGTTGTTGGGGGGGGGGGGGGGCTGACAGACCGTTGGAAGGGGGGGGGGGGATGACAGACCGTTGAAGGGGGGGGGGGTCCGGCTCTCTGAAAAAGTACGCGGCGCGGCGGCGCGTCCGGCTCTTAAAAAGCGCACGGCGCGGCGGCGGGGAGGGGGGGGGGGGCTGACAGACCATTGGAGGGGGGGGGGGGGGGCTGACAGACCTCGGGTCCGGGGGGCGTGGGAGGGGGGGGGGGGGCAAAAGCGCGCGGCGCGGAGGCGCGTCCGGCTCTTGAAAAGCGCGCGGCGCGGCGGCGCGTCCGGCTCTCTGAGAAAGCGCGCGGCGCGGCGGCGCGTCCGGGACTTTGAAAAAGCGCGCAGCGCGGCGGCACGTCCGGCTCTCTGAGAAAGCGCGCGGCGCGGCGGCGCGTCCGGCTCTTTGAAAAAGCGCGCGGCGCGGCGGCGGGGAGGGGGGGGGGGGGGGGGGCGACAGACCATTGGAGGGAGGGGGGGGGGGCTGACAGACCTCGGGTTGGGGGGGCGTGGGGAGGGGGGGGGGCAAAAGCGCGCGGCGCGGCGGCGCGTCCGGCTCTTGAAAAGCGCGCGGCGCGGCGGCGCGTCCGGCTCTCTGAAAAGGCGCGCGGCGCGGCGGCGCGTTCGGCTCTCTAAAAAAGCGCGCGGCGCGGCGGCGCATTCCGGCTCTCTGCAAAAGCGCGTCCGGCTCTTAAAAAGCGCACGGCGCGGCGGCGGGGAGGGGGGGGGGGGGGGGCTGACAGACCATTGGAGGGGGGGGGGGAGGCTGACAGACCTCGGGTCCGGGGGGCGTGGGAGGGGGGGGGGGGCAAAAGCGCGCGGCGCGGAGGCGCGTCCGGCTCTTGAAAAGCGCGCGGCGCGGCGGCGCGTCCGGCTCTCTGAAAAAGCGCGCGGCGCGGCGGCGCGTCCGGGACTCTGAAAAAGCGCGCAGCGCGGCGGCACGTCCGGCTCTTTGAAAAAGCGCGCGGCGCGGCGGCGCGTCCGGCTCTCTGGAAAAGCGCGTGGCGCAGCGGCGCGTCCGGCTCTCTGAGAAAGCGCGCGGCGCGGCGGCGCGTCCGGCTCTTTGAAAAAGCGCGCGGCGCGGCGGCGGGGAGGGGGGGGGGGGGCCGACAGACCATTGGAGGGAGGGGGGGGGGGCTGACAGACCTCGGGTTGGGGGGGCGTGGGGGGGGGGGGCAAAAGCGCGCGGCGCGGCGGCGCGTCCGGCTCTTGAAAAGCGCGCGGCGCGGCGGCGCGTCCGGCTCTCTGAAAAGGCGCGCGGCGCGGCGGCGCGTTCGGCTCTCTAAAAAAGCGCGCGGCGCGGCGGCGCATTCCGGCTCTCTGCAAAAGCGCGCGGCGCGGCGGCGCGTCCGGCTCTTAAAATGCGCGCGGCGCGGCAGCGCGTCCGGCTCTTGAAAAGCGCGCGGCCCGGCGGCGCGTCCGGCTCTCTGCAAAAGCGCGCGGCGCGGCGGCGCGTCCGGCTCTCTGAAAAAGCGCGCGGCGCAGAGGGGCGTCCGGCTCTCTGAAAGAGCGCGCGGCGTGGTGGCGGGGGGGGGGAAGGGGGGCGTGTCAGACCGTTGTTTGGGGGGGGGGGGGGGGGCTGACAGACCGTTGGAAGGCAGGGGGGGATGACAGACCGTTGGAGTCTGGCTCTTGAAAAGCGCGCGGCGCGGCGGCGCGTCCGGCTCTCTGCAAAAGCGCGCGGTGCGGTGGCGGGGAGGGGGGGGGGGGGGGCTGACAGACCGTTGGAGGGGGGGGGGGGTCCGGCTCTTTGCAAAAGCGCGCGGTGCGGTGGCGGAGGGGGGGGGGGGGCGTCCGGCTCTCTGCAAAAGCGCGCGGTGCGCTGGCGGGGAGGGGGGCTGACAGACCGTTGCAGGGGGGGGGGGGGGGGGGGCGTGACAGACGTTCGGGGGGGGGGGGGGGGGGAAGGGGGGCGGCTCTCTGAAAAAGCACGCGGCGCGGCGGCGCGTCCGGCTCTTAAAAAGCGCACGGCGCGGCGGCGCGTCCGGCTCCTGAAAAGCGTGCGGCGCGGCGGCGCGTCTGGCTCTCTGCAAAAGCGCACGGCGCGGCGGCGCGTCCGGCTCTCTGAAAAAGCGCCCGGCGCAGAGGCGCGTCCTGCTCTCTGAAAGAGCGCGCGGCGCGGTGGCGAGGGGGGGAAGGGGGGCGTGTCAGACCGTTGTTGGGGGGGGGGGGGGGGCTGACAGACCGTTGGAAGGGGGGGGGGGGGGGATGACAGACCGTTGAAGGGGGGGGGGGTCCGGCTCTCTGAAAAAGTACGCGGCGCGGCGGCGCGTCCGGCTCTTAAAAAGCGCACGGCGCGGCGGCGGGGAGGGGGGGGGGGGGGGCTGACAGACCATTGGAGGGGGGGGGGGGGGCTGACAGACCTCGGGTCCGGGGGGCGTGGGAGGGGGGGGGGGAGGGGGCAAAAGCGCGCGGCGCGGAGGCGCGTCCGGCTCTTGAAAAGCGCGCGGCGCGGCGGCGCGTCCGGCTCTCTGAAAAAGCGCGCGGCGCGGCGGCGCGTCCGGGACTCTGAAAAAGCGCGCAGCGCGGCGGCACGTCCGGCTCTTTGAAAAAGCGCGCGGCGCGGCGGCGCGTCCGGCTCTCTGGAAAAGCGCGTGGCGCAGCGGCGCGTCCGGCTCTCTGAGAAAGCGCGCGGCGCGGCGGCGCGTCCGGCTCTTTGAAAAAGCGCGCGGCGCGGCGGCGGGGAGGGGGGGGGGGGGGGCGACAGACCATTGGAGGGAGGGGGGGGGGGGCTGACAGACCTCGGGTTGGGGGGGCGTGGGGGGGGGGGGGGCGGCAAAAGCGCGCGGCGCGGCGGCGCGTCCGGCTCTTGAATAGCGCGCGGCGCGGCGGCGCGTCCGGCTCTCTGAAAAGGCGCGCGGCGCGGCGGCGCGTTCGGCTCTCTAAAAAAGCGCGCGGCGCGGCGGCGCATTCCGGCTCTCTGCAAAAGCGCGCGGCGCGGCGGCGCGTCCGGCTCTTAAAATACGCGCGGCGCGGCGGCGCGTCCGGCTCTCTGAAAAAGCGCGCGGCGCGGCGGCGCGTCCGGCTCTCTGAAAAAGCGCGCGGCGCAGAGGCGCGTCCGGCTCTCTGAAAGAGTGCGCGGCGCGGTGGCAGGGGGGGGGAAGGGGGGCGTGTCAGACCGTTGTTGTTGGGGGGGGGGGCTGACAGACCTCGGGTTGGGGGGGCGTGACAGACCATTGGGGCGGGGGGGGGGGGGCAAAAGCGTCCGGCGCGGCGGTGCGTCCGGCTCTTGAAGAGCGCGCGGCGCGGCGGCGCGTCCGACACTCTGAAAAAGCGCGCGGCGCGGCGGCGCGTCCGGCTCTTTGAAAAAGCGCGCGGCGCGGCGGCGCGTCCGGCTCTTGAAAAGCGCGCGGCACGGCGGCGCGTTCGGCTCTCTAAAAAAGCGCCCGGCGCGGCGGCGCATTCCGGCTCTCTGCAAAAGCGCGCGGCGCGGCGGCGCGTCCGGCTCTTAAAATGCGCGCGGCGCGGCAGCGCGTCCGGCTCTTGAAAAGCGCGCGGCCCGGCGGCGCGTCCGGCTCTCTGCAAAAGCGCGCGGCGCGGCGGCGCGTCCGGCTCTCTGCAAAAGCGGGCGGTGCGGTGGCGGGGAGGGGGGGGGGGGGGGGGGGGGGGCTGACAGACCGTTGGAGGGGGGGGGGGGTCCGGCTCTTTGCAAAAGCGCGCGGTGCGGTGGCGGAGGGGGGGGGGGGCGTCCGGCTCTCTGCAAAAGCGCGCGGTGCGCTGGCGGTGAGGGGGGCTGACAGACCGTTGCAGGGGGGGGGGGGGGGGCGTGACAGACGTTCGGGGGGGGGGGGGGGAAGGGGGGCGGCTCTCTGAAAAAGCACGCGGCGCGGCGGCGCGTCCGGCTCTTAAAAAGCGCACGGCGCGGCGGCGGGGAGGGGGGGGGGGCTGACAGACCATTGGAGGGGGGGGGGGGCTTACAGACCTCGGGTTGGGGGGCGTGGGGGGGGGGGGGCAAAAGCGCGCGGCGCGGCGGCGCGTCCGGCTCTCTGAAAAAGCGCGCGGCGCGGCGGCGCGTTCGGCTCTCTAAAAAAGCGCGCGGCGCGGCGGCGCATTCCGGCTCTCTGCAAAAGCGCGCGGCGCGGGGGCGCGTCCGGCTCTTAAAATGCGCGCGGCGCGGCGGCGCGTCCGGCTCTTGAAAAGCGCGCGGCGCGGCGGCGCGTCCGGCTCTCTGCAAAAGCGCGCGGCGCGGCGGCGCGTCCGGCTCTCTGCAAAAGCGCGCGGCGCGGCGGCGCGTCCGGCTCTCTGAAAAAGCGCGCGGCGCAGAGGCGCGTCCGGCTCTCTGAAAGAGCGCGCGGCGCGGTGGCAGGGGGGGGGGAAGGGGGGCGTGTCAGACCGTTGTTGGGGGGGGGGGGGGGGCTGACAGACCGTTGGAAGGGGGGGGGGGGATGACAGACCGTTGGAGTCTGGCTCTTGAAAAGCGCGCGGCGCGGCGGCGCGTCCGGCTCTCTGCAAAAGCGCGCGGTGCGGTGGCGGCGAGGGGGGGGGGGGGGGGCTGACAGACCGTTGGAGGGGGGGGGGGTCCGGCTCTTTGCAAAAGCGCGCGGTCCGCTGGCGGGGAGGGGGGCTGACAGACCGTTGCAGGGGGGGGGGGGGGGGCGTGACAAACGTTCGGGGGGGGGGGGGGGGGGAAGGGGGGCGGCTCTCTAAAAAAGCACGCGGCGTGGCGGCGCGTCCGGCTCTCTGCAAAAGCGCGCGGTGCAGTGGCGGAGGGGGGGGGGGCGCGGTCGGGGGGGCGTGACACACACACCATTGGGGGGGGGGTGACAAACCATTGGAGGGGGGGGGGGGGCTGACAGACCTCGGGTCCGGGGGGCGTGGGGGGGGGGGGGGGGGCAAAAGCGCGCGGCGCGGCGGCGCGTCCGGCTCTTGAAAAGCGCGCGGCGCGGCGGCGCGTCTGGCTCTCTGAAAAAGCGCGCGGCGCGGCGGCGCGTTCGGCTCTCTAAAAAAGCGCGCGGCGCGGCGGCGCATTCCGGCTCTCTGCAAAAGCGCGCGGCGCGGCGGCGCGTCCGGCTCTTAAAATGCGCGCGGCGCGGCGGCGCGTCCGGCTCTTGAAAAGCGCGCGGCGCGGCGGCGCGTCCGGCTCTCTGCAAAAGCGCACGGCGCGGGGGCGCGTCCGGCTCTCCGAAAAAGCGCGCGGCGCAGAGGCGCGTCCGGCTCTCTGAAAGAGCGCGCGGCGCGGTGGCGGGGGGGGGAAGGGGGGCGTGTCAGACCGTTGTTGGGGGGGGGGGGGGGGCTGACAGACCGTTGGAAGGGGGGGGGGGGGATGACAGACCGTTGAAGGGGGGGGGGGGTCCGGCTCTCTGAAAAAGTACGCGGCGCGGCGGCGGGGAGGGGGGGGGGGGGCTGACAGACCATTGGAGGGGGGGGGGGTGCTGACAGACCATTGGAGGGGGGCGTGGGAGGGGGGGGGGGGGCAAAAGCGCGCGGCGCGGCGGCGCGTTTGGCTCTTGAAAAGCGCGTGGCGCGGCGGCGCGTCCGGCTCTCTGAAAAAGCGCGCGGCGCGGCGGCGCGTCCGGGACTCTGAAAAAGCGCGCGGCGCGGCGGCACGTCCGGCTCTTTGAAAAAGCGCGCGGCGCGGCGGCGCGTCCGGCTCTCTGGAAAAGCGCGTGGCGCAGCGGCGCGTCCGGCTCTCTGAAAAAGCGCGCGGCGCGGCGGCGCGTCCGGCTCTTTGAAAAAGCGCGCGGCGCGGCGGCGCGTCCGGCTCTCTGAAAAAGCGCGCGGCGCGGCTGCGCGTCCGGGTCTTAAAAAGTCCACGGCGCGGCGGCGGGGAGGGGGGGGGGGGCGACAGACCATTGGAGGGGGGGGGGGGGGGCTGACAGACCTCGGGTTGGGGGGCGTGGGGGGGGGGGGGGCAAAAGCGCGCGGCGCGGCGGCGCGTCCGGCTCTTGAAAAGCGCGCGGCGCGGCGGCGCGTCCGGCTCTCTGGAAAAGCGCGCGGCGCGGCGGCGCGTTCGGCTCTCTAAAAAAGCGCGCGGCGCGGCGGCGCATTCCGGGTCTCTGCAAAAGCGCGCGGCGCGGCGGCGCGTCCGGCTCTTAAAATGCGCGCGGCGCGGCGGCGCGTCCGGCTCTCTGAAAAAGCGCGCGGCGCGGCGGCGCGTCCGGCTCTCTGAAAAAGCGCGCGGCGCAGAGGCGCGTCCGGCTCTCTGAAAGAGTGCGCGGCGCGGTGGCGGGGGGGGGGGGAAGGGGGGCGTGTCCGACCGTTGTTGGGGGGGGGGGGGGGGGCTGACAGACCGTTGGAAGGGGGGGGGGGATGACAGACCGTTGAAGGGGGGGGGGGTCTGGCTCTCTGAAAAAGTACGCGGCGCGGCGGCGCGTCCGGCTCTTAAAAAGCGCACGGCGGGGCGGCGGGGAGGGGGGGGGGGGGGTTGACAGACCATTGGAGGGGGGGGGGGGCTGACAGACCTCGGGTCCGGGGGGCGTGGGAGGGGGGGGGGGGGGGCAAAAGCGCGCGGCGCGGCGGCGCGTTTGGCTCTTGAAAAGCGCGCGGCGCGGCGGCGCGTCCGGCTCTCTGAAAAAGCGCGCGGCGCGGCGGGGCGTCCGGGACTTTGAAAAAGCGCGCGGCGCGGCGGCACGTCCGGCTCTTTGAAAAAGCGCGCGGCGCGGCGGCGCGTCCGGCTCTCTGGAAAAGCGCGTGGCGCAGCGGCGCGTCCGGCTCTCTGAAAAAGCGCGCGGCGCGGCGGCGCGTCCGGCTCTTTGAAAAAGCGCGCGGCGCGGCGGCGCGTCCGGCTCTCTGAAAAAGCGCGCGGCGCGGCTGCGCGTCCGGCTCTTAAAAAGTCCACGGCGCGGCGGCGGGGAGGAGGGGGGGGGGGGGGGGGGGGGGGCGACAAACCATTGGAGGGGGGGGGGGGGGGCTGACAGACCTCGGGTTGGGGGGGCGTGGGGGGGGGGGGCAAAAGCGCGCGGCGCGGCGGCGCGTCCGGCTCTTGAAAAGCGCGCGGCGCGGCGGCGCGTTCGGCTCTCTAAAAAAGCGCGTGGCGCGGCGGCGCATTCCGGCTCTCTGCAAAAGCGCGCGGCGCGGCGGCGCGTCCGGCTCTTAAAATGCGCGCGGCGCGGCGGCGCGTCCGGCTCTCAGAAAAAGCGCGCGGCGCGGCGGCGCGTCCGGCTCTCTGAAAAAGCGCGCGGCGCAGAGGCGCGTCCGGCTCTCTGAAAGAGTGCGCGGCGCGGTGGCGGGGGGGGGGGGAGGGGCGCGTGTCAGACCGTTGTTGGGGGGGGGGGGGGCTTACAGACCTCGGGTTGGGGGGGCGTGACAGACCATTGGGGCGGGGGGGGGGGGGGGCAAAAGCGCGCGGCGCGGCGGTGCGTCCGGCTCTTGAAAAGCGCGCGGCGCGGCGGCGCGTCCGGCACTCTGAAAAAGCGCGCGGCGCGGCGGCGCGTCCGGCTCTTTGAAAAAGCGCGCGGCGCGGCGGCGCGTCCGGCTCTCTGGAAAAGCGCGTGGCGCGGCGGCGCGTCCGGCTCTCTGAAAAAGCGCGCGGCGCGGCGGGGCGTCCGGCTCTTTGAAAAAGCGCGCGGCGCGGCGGCGCGTCCGGCTCTCTGAAAAAGCGCGCGGCGCGGCGGCGCGTCCGGCTCTTGAAAAGCGCGCGGCGCAGCGGCGCGTTCGGCTCTCTAAAAAAGCGCGCGGCGCGGCGGCGCATTCCGGCTCTCTGCAAAAGCGCGCGGCGCGGCGGCACGTCCGGCTCTTAAAATGCGCGCGGCGCGGCGGCGCGTCCGGCTCTTGAAAAGCGCGCGGCGCGGCGGCGCGTCCGGCTCTCTGCAAAAGCGCGCGGCGCGGCGGCGCGTCCGGCTCTCTGAAAAAGCGCGCGGCGCAGAGGCGCGTCCGGCTCTCTAAAAGAGCGCGCGGCGTGGTGGCGGGGGGGGGGGGAAGGGGGGAGTGTCAGACCGTTGTTGGGGGGGGGGGGGCTGACAGACCGTTGGAAGGGGGGGGGGGGATGACAGACCGTTGGAGTCTGGCTCTTGAAAAGCGCGCGGCGCGGCGGCGCGTCCGGCTCTCTGCAAAAGCGCGCGGTGCGGTGGCGGGGAGGGGGGGGGGGGGCTGACAGACCGTTGGAGGGGGGGGGGTCCGGCTCTTTGCAAAAGCGCGCGGTGCGGTGGCGGAGGGGGGGGGGGGCGTCCGGCTCTCTGCAAAAGCGCGCGGTGCGCTGGCGGGGAGGGGGGCTGACAGACCGTTGCAGGGGGGGGGGGGGGCGTGACAGACGTTCGGAGGGGGGGGGGGGGGGGGGAGGGGGGCGGCTCGCTGAAAAAGCACGCGGCGCGGCGGCGCGTCCGGCTCTCTGAAAAAGCGCGCGGCGCGGCGGCGCGTCCGGCTCTTAAAAAGTCCACGGCGCGGCGGCGGGGAGGGGGGGGGTGGGGGGGGGGGGGGGGGGGGGGGGGCGACAAACCATTGGAGGGGGGGGGGGGGGGCTGACAGACCTCGGGTTGGGGGGGCGTGGGGGGGGGGGCAAAAGCGCGCGGCGCGGCGGCGCGTCCGGCTCTTGAAAAGCGCGCGGCGCGGCGGCGCGTCCGGCTCTCTGGAAAAGCGCGCGGCGCGGCGGCGCGTTCGGCTCTCTAAAAAAGCGCGTGGCGCGGCGGCGCATTCCGGCTCTCTGCAAAAGCGCGCGGCGCGGCGGCGCGTCCGGCTCTTAAAATGGGCGCGGCGCGGCGGCGCGTCCGGCTCTCAGAAAAAGCGCGCGGCGCGGCGGCGCGTCCGGCTCTCTGAAAAAGCGCGCGGCGCAGAGGCGCGTCCGGCTCTCTGAAAGAGTGCGCGGCGCGGTGGCGGGGGGGGGGGGAGGGGGGCGTGTCAGACCGTTGTTGTTGGGGGGGGGGGGGGGCGTGACAGACCATTGGGGCGGGGGGGGGGGGGGGCAAAAGCGCGCGGCGCGGCGGTGCGTCCGGCTCTTGAAAAGCGCGCGGCGCGGCGGCGCGTCCGGCACTCTGAAAAAGCGCGCGGCGCGGCGGCGCGTCCGGCTCTTTGAAAAAGCGCGCGGCGCGGCGGCGCGTCCGGCTCTCTGAAAAAGCGCGCGGCGCGGCGGCGCGTCCGGCTCTTTGAAAAAGCGCGCGGCGCGGCGGCGCGTCCGGCTCTCTGAAAAAGCGCGCGGCGCGGCGGCGCGTCCGGCTCTTGAAAAGCGCGCGGCGCAGCGGCGCGTTCGGCTCTCTAAAAAAGCGCGCGGCGCGGCGGCGCATTCCGGCTCTCTGCAAAAGCGCGCGGCGCGGGGGCGCGTCCGGCTCTTAAAATGCGCGCGGCGCGGCGGCGCGTCCGGCTCTTGAAAAGCGCGCGGCGCGGCGGCGCGTCCGGCTCTCTGCAAAAGCGCGCGGCGCGGCGGCGCGTCCGGCTCTCTGAAAAAGCGCGCGGCGCAGAGGCGCGTCCGGCTCTCTGAAAGAGCGCGCGGCGCAGTGGCGGGGGGGGGAAAGGGGGGCGTGTCAGACCGTTGTTGGGGGGGGGGGGCGGGGGGGGGGGGGCTGACAGACCGTTGGAAGGGGGGGGGGGGGGATGACAAACCGTTGGAGTCTGGCTCTTGAAAAGCGCGCGGCGCGGCGGTGCATCCGGCTCTCTGCAAAAGCTCGCGGTGCGGTGGCGGGGAGGGGGGGGGGGGGGGGGGCCTGACAGACCGTTCGAGGGGGGGGGGTCCGGCTCTTTGCAAAAGCGCGCGGTGCGGTGGCGGAGGGGGGGGGGGGCGTCCGGCTCTCTGCAAAAGCGCGCGGTGCGCTGGCGGGGAGGGGGGCTGACAGACCGTTGCAGGGGGCGGGGGGGGGGTGACAGACGTTCGGGGGGGGGGGGGGGGAGGGGGGCGGCTCTCTGAAAAAGCACGTGGCGCGGCGGCGCGTCCGGCTCTTAAAAAGCGCACGGCGCGGCGGCGGGGAGGGGGGGAGGGGCTGACAGACCATTGGAGGGGGGGGGGGAGGGGGCTGACAGACCTCGGGTTGGGGGGGCGTGGGGGGGGGGGGGGGGGGCAAAAGCGCGCGGCGCGGCGGCGCGTCCGGCTCTTGAAAAGCGCGCGGCGCGGCGGCGCGTCCGGCTCTCTGAAAAAGCGCGCGGCGCGGCGGCGCGTTCGGCTCTCTAAAAAAGCGCGCGGCGCGGCGGCGCATTCCGGCTCTCTGCAAAAGCGGGCGGCGCGGCGGTGCGTCCGGCTCTTAAAATGCGCGCGGCGCCCCGGCGCATCCGGCTCTTGAAAAGCGCGCGGCGCAGCGGCGCGTCCGGCTCTCTGCAAAAGCGCGCGGCGCGGCGGCGCGTCCGGCTCTCTGAAAAAGCGCGCGGCGCAGAGGCGCGTCCGGCTCTCTGAAAGAGCGCGCAGCGCGGTGGCGGGGGGGGGGAAGGGGGGCGTGTCAGACCGTTGTGGGTGGGGGGGGGGTGGGGGGGGGGCTGACAGACCGTTGGAAGGGGGGGGGGGGGATGACAGACCGTTGGAGTCTGGCTCTTGAAAAGCGCGCGGCGCGGCGGCGCGTCCGGCTCTCTGCAAAAGCGCGCGGTGCGGTGGCGGGGAGGGGGGGGGGGGGGGGCTGACAGACCGTTGGAGGGGGGGGGGGTCCGGCTCTTTGGAAAAGCGCGCGGTGCGGTGGCGGAGGGGGGGGGGGGCGTCCGGCTCTCTGCAAAAGCGCGCGGTGCGCTGGCGGGGAGGGGGGTTGACAGACCGTTGCAGGGGGGGGGGGGGTGGGCGTGACAGACGTTCGGGGGGGGGGAGGGGGGCGGCTCTCTAAAAAAGCGCGCGGCGTGGGGGCGCGTCCGGCTCTCTGCAAAAGCGCGCGGTGCGGTGGCGGAGGGGGGGTGGGGGGGGCGTGACAGACGTTTTGGGGGGGGGGGGCGCAGTCGGGGGGGCGTGACAGACCATAGGGGGGGGGGGGGGTGGGTGACGGACCGTTAGAGGGGGGGGGGAGGGGGCGTCATTGACCGTTTGGGGGGCGTCCGGCTCTCTGAAAAAGCGCGCGGCGCGGCGGCGCGTCCGGCTCTCTGCAAAAGCGCGCGGCGCGGCGGCGCGTCTGGCTCTGAAAAAGCGCGCAGTGCGGTGGCGGGGAGAGGGGGGGGGGCTGACAGATCGTTGGAAGGGGTGGGGGGGGGGGGGGGGCTGACAGACGTTTGGGGGGGGGACGTGACAGACCAGTGGGGCGGGGGGGGGGGGCAAAAGCGCGCGGCGCGGCGGCGCGTCCGGGTCTCTGCAAAAGCGCGCGGCGCGGCGGCGCGTCCGGCTCTCTGAAAAAGCGCGCGGCGCGTCCGGCTCTCTGAAAAAGTGCGCGGCGCGGCGGCGCGTCCGGCTCTCTGAAAAAGCGCACGGCGCGGCGGCGCGTCCGGCTCTCTGAAAAAGCGCGCGGCGCGGCGGCGCGTCCGGCTCTTTGAAAAAGCGCGCGGCGCGGCGGCGCGTCCGGCTCTATGAAAAAGCGCGCGGCGCGGCGGCGCGTCCGGCTCTTAAAAAGCGCGCGGCGCGGCGGCGAGGAGGGGGGGGGGGGGCTGACAGACCGTTGGAGGGGGGGGGAGGGGGGGGGCTGAAAGACCTCAGGTTGGGGGGGCGTGACAGACCATTGGGGCGGGGGGGGAGGGGGGGGACAAAAGCGCGCGGCGCGGCGGCGCGTCCGGCTCTTGAAAAGCGCGCGGCGCGGCGGCGCGTACGGCACTCTGAAAAAGCGCGCGGCGCGGCGGCGCGTCCGGCTCTCTGGAAAAGCGCGCGGCGCGGCGGCGCGTCCGGCTCTTTGAAAAAGCGCGCGGCGCGGCGGCGCGTCCGGCTCTCTGAAAAAGTGCGCGGCGCGGCGGCGCGTCCGGCTCTCTAAAAAAGCGGGGGGGAGGGGGGGGGGGGCTGACAGACCGTTGGAGGGGGGCTGACAGACCTCGGGTTGGAGGGGCGTGGGGGGGGTGGGGGGGGGGGCAACAGCGCGCGGCGCGCCGGCGCGTCCGGCTCTTGAAAAGCGCGGCGCGGCGGCGCGTCTGGCTCTCTGAAAAAGCGCGCCGCGCGGCGGCGCGTTCGGCTCTCTAAAAAAGCGCGCGGCGCGGCGGCGCATTCCGGCTCTCTGCAAAAGCGCGCGGCGCGGCGGCACGTCCGGCGCTTAAAATGCGCGCGGAACGGCGGCGCGTCCGGCTCTTGAAAAGCGCGCGGCGCGGCGGCGCGTCCGGCTCTCTGAAAAAGCGCGCGGCGCAAAGGCGTGACCGGCTCTGTGAAAGAGCGCGCGGCGCGGTGGCGGGGGGGAGGGGGGGGGGTGTCAGACCGTTGGGGGGGGGGATGACAGACGTTCGGGGGGGGGGGGGGGTCCGGCTCTTTGCAAAAGCGCGCGGTGTGGTGGCGGAGGGGGGGGGGGCGTCCGGCTCTCTGCAAAAGCGCGCGGCGCGGCGGCGCGTCCGGCTCTATGAAAAAGCGCGCGGCGCGGCGGCGCGTCCGGCTCTTAAAAAGCGCGCGGCGCGGCGGCGAGGAGGGGGGGGGGGGCTGACAGACCGTTGGAGGGGGGGGGAGGGGGGGGGCTGAAAGACCTCAGGTTGGGGGGGCGTGACAGACCATTGGGGCGGGGGGGGGGGGGACAAAAGCGCGCGGCGCGGCGGCGCGTCCGGCTCTTGAAAAGCGCGCGGCGCGGCGGCGCGTACGGCACTCTGAAAAAGCGCGCGGCGCGGCGGCGCGTCCGGCTCTCTGGAAAAGCGCGCGGCGCGGCGGCGCGTCCGGCTCTTTGAAAAAGCGCGCGGCGCGGCGGCGCGTCCGGCTCTCTGAAAAAGTGCGCGGCGCGGCGGCGCGTCCGGCTCTCTAAAAAAGCGGGGGGGAGGGGGGGGGGGCTGACAGACCGTTGGAGGGGGGCTGACAGACCTCGGGTTGGAGGGGCGTGGGGGGGGTGGGGGGGGGGGGCAACAGCGCGCGGCGCGCCGGCGCGTCCGGCTCTTGAAAAGCGCGGCGCGGCGGCGCGTCTGGCTCTCTGAAAAAGCGCGCCGCGCGGCGGCGCGTTCGGCTCTCTAAAAAAGCGCGCGGCGCGGCGGCGCATTCCGGCTCTCTGCAAAAGCGCGCGGCGCAAAGGCGTGTCCGGCTCTGTGAAAGAGCGCGCGGCGCGGTGGGGGGGGGAGGGGGGGGTGTCAGACCGTTGGGGGGGGGGGATGACAGACGTTCGGGGGGGGGGTCCGGCTCTTTGCAAAAGCGCGCGGTGTGGTGGCGGAGGGGGGGGGGGGGGGCGTCCGGCTCTCTGCAAAAGCGCGCGGTGCGCTGGCGGGGAGGGGGGCTGACAGACCGTTGCAGGGGGGGGAGGGGGGGGGGGGGCGTGACAGACGTTCGGGGGGGGGGGGGGCGGGGGAGGGGGGCGGCTCCCCAAAAAAGCGCGCGGCACGGCGGCGCGTCCGGCTCTCTGCGAAAGCGCGCGGTGCGTTGGCGGAGGGGGGGGGGGGGGGCGTGACAGACGATGGGGGGGGGGGTGGGGCTGACAGACCGTTGGAGGGGGGGGGGGGCGGGCGCGGTCGGGGGGGCGTGACAGACCATGGGGAGGGGGGCTGACAGACCGTTAGAGGGGGGGGGGGGGCTTGACCGTTTCGGGGGCGTCCGGCTCTCTGAAAAAGCGCGCGGCGCGGCGGCGCGTCCGGCTCTCTAAAAAAGCGCGCAGTGCAGTGGCGGGGAGGGGGGGGGGGTTGGGGCTGACAGACGTTTGGGGGGGGGGGGGCTGACAGACCTGGGGTTGGGGGGGCTTGACAGACCATTGGGGCGGGGGGGGGGCCAGGGGGGGGGGGGGCAAAAGCGCGCGGCGCGGCGGCGCGTCCGGCTCTTGAAAAGCGCGCGGCGCGGCGGCGCGTCCGGCTCTCTGAAAAAGCGCGCGGCAAGGAGGCGCGTCCGGCTCTGCGAAAGCGCGCGGTGCGGTGGCGCGTCCGGCTCTCTAAAAAAGCGCGCGGCGCGGCGGCGCGTCCGGCTCTCTGAAAAAGCGCGCGGCGCGGCGGCGCGTCCAGCTCTCTGAAAAAGCGCGCAGCGCGGCGGCGCGTCCGGCACTCTAAAAAAGCGCGCGGCGCGGCGGCGCGTCCGGCTCTCTTAAAAAGCACGTGGCGCGGCGGCGGGGGGGGCGGGGGGGGGGGCGTGACAGACGTTCGGGCGGGAGGCTGACAAACCATTGGAAGGGGGGGGGGGGGGTGTAAAAGACCGTTGTTGTGGGGGGGGGGGGGGGGGGGGGGGGGGGCTTGACAGACCGTTGGAGGGGGGGGGGGGCGTGACAGACGTTCGGGGGGGGGGGGCTGACAAACAAAAACTCGGTAATATCGGCCCCCCCGGTGAAATCAGACGTCACCACGCGATCAGGCGACCTCAAAATAGGGGGGGTAGGTACTTTGATTTCAAGATAGGTCCACACTTACCCCACTTTATGTCCCGACAAGGTTTCACTTTCTCAAACCATCCCCAACTCCCAAACTGCGCGTCCCCCCAAAATTGCGCAACTCAGACCCTTGGGGGCCCTTGGGGGGGACTTACTTTGGCCAAAAGAACTTGGGTTTGAGGTTAATCACCAAAAAATGGGGGCCCAAAACACACCACAACTTGCCCAAAAAGTCCTACTTGTACCCTGAATACACCCTGGAAATGACCCCCCAAAAGTCAAAAACAAAGTGCATTATCTTTGATAAAGTGATGCTTTTGGACGCTACACCTTTTGTTTTCATTTTTACCTCACTTTCCCGCGGTTTTCCGGGAATAACTTTTTCTAGACGGGGAGTTAGGACAAACCGTAAAAAGATCCGTAACCGGGCTTGCAGCCCGCATCCATCGAGCTACTGCATGGCAGGCAGATCCTACCGAGTATATAGTCTCCCCGAAAGTACTAAAAATAGCAAATTGTACCAAATCGACGTGAAAATCTTGGTACCCCCCCTATTTCGCGGTCGCTGATTCCGAAAATGCACTTTTTTGCTCGGATCTGAGACAGTGGCGTCGAGATATGAGGGGTTCAACTTGAGCGCGCGCGCGCGCAAAAACTCGGTAATAATCGCCCCAACCGCCAAATCTGAGTTGATATTCGGATTCAGCGACATCAAAACAGGGGGGGGGGGGTACTAGTTTACCCATGTAGGTCCCCAGGGGGTCCCGCTCTAACACCACCCCAAAAGGGGTATCCCCATTCGTGGTGCTCGTTTTCGGAAGTGTCCGGCGGGGAAAAAAAAGGCGGCCGGGCCAAAACTCAAAAGTTTGTGGTTGTATATACTCCTGGCATGCAGTAGCTCGTTGGATGCGGGCTGAAAGCGCTGTTGCGGATCTTTTTACGGTTTGTCCTAACTCCCCGTCTAGAAAACCGCGGGAAAGTGAGGTAAAAATGAAAACAAAAGTTGTAGCGTCCAAAAGCACCACTTTATTATAAATAATGCACTTTGTTTTTGACTTTTGGGGGGTCATTTCCAGGGTGTATTCAGGGTACAAGTAGGACTTTTTGGCTAAGTTGTGGTGTGTTTTGGGCCCCCATTTTTTGGTGAGTAACCTCAAACCCAACTTCTTTTGGCCAAGGTAAGTCCCCCCCAGGTCGCCCGATCGCGTGGTGACGTTTGATTTCTGCGGGGGGGCCGATATTACCGAGTTTTTGTCGCGCGCGCGCGGCGACCTGGGGGGGTCAAAGAGTGGTATATTGGGTCAAAATTGGGCGGAACCACTATTAAATTCGTGTTCGCCGACCCCGAAATAGGGGGTAATGTGTTCTTTGATTTCATTTTCACCATCGGGAACCCCCCCCCCCATCCCGGTAGGATTTGCACACAGCCCCCAAATGGCCATTTTGGCCACCCCCAGAAAAACACGGGTACCTATCAAAATCTGATAAGTCAGGTATCCCCATATACTAATTTTGGGTCGCTGAACACGAATATCAACTCAGATTTCAAAAATATGACGATATGTTCGAGTAATTCCACGAATACACGTTAAAAATGCACTCGTTAGGAATTTAAAAACTCGTTAATATACGCCCATATCGTGACGTGGCGACCTCAAATTCGTAACAAGCGACCTCGAAATAGGGGGGGCTATACTTTGTTTGTCATATGGGGCCACAATGCCGAAGAGTTATAGTTTTGGGGTAAAAAAGTAGGGGTATTCCAGGTACCGGGATGAACACTTGGTAGTCAACTTGTCACGTCCTCCCCCAACTTTACCCCTACTTTTTTACCCCAAAACTATAACTCTTCGGCATTGTGGCCCCATGGGACAAACAGAGTATACCCCCCCCCCTATTTCGAGGTCGCTTGTTACGAATTTGAGGTCGCCACGTCACGATATGGGCGTATATTAACGAGTTTTTCAAGTTCCTAACGAGTGCATTTTTAACGTGTGCAATGGCGCGTCCGGCTCTCTAAGAAAACGCGCGGCGCGTCCGGCTCTCTGCAAAAGTGCGCGGTGCGGTGGCGGAGGGGTCGGGGGGGGCGTGATAGACGTTTGGGGGGGGAGGGGGGGGGGGGGGGCTCGAAGACCGTTGGAAGGGGGGGGGGTCGGTAGACGTTCAGACCTGGGGTTGGGGGGGCGTGACAGACCATTGGGGCGGGGGTGGGGGGGGGTAGACGTTCAGACCTGGGGTTGGGGGGGCGTGACAGACCATTGGGGCGGGGGAGGGGGGGGGGGGGCAAAAGCGCGCGGGGCGGCGGCGCGTCCGGCTCTTGCAAAGGGCGCGGCGCGGCGGCGCGTCCGGCTCTCTGCAAAAGCGCGCGGCGCGGCGGCGCGTCCGGCTCTTGAAGAGCGCGCGGCGCGGCAGCGCGTCTGGCTCTCTAAAAAAAGCGCGCGGCGCGGCGGCGCGTCCGGCTCTCTGCAAAAGCGCGCGGCGCGCGGCGCGCCCGGCTCTTAAAATGCGCGCGGCGCAGAGGCGCGTCCGGCTCTGAAAAAGCGCGCGGCGCGGCGGCGCGTCGGGCTCTCTAAAAAAGCGCGCGGCACGGCGGCGCGTCGGGCTCTCTGCAAAGCGCGCGGCGCGGTGGCGGGGGGGGGGGGGTGGCGTGGCAGACCGTTGGAAGGGGGGGGGGGCGTGTCAGACCGTTGTTGTTGTTGGGGGGGGGGGGGGGGGGGCGTGACACACCGTTGGAGGGGGGGGGGAGGGGGGGCGTGACAGACTGTTGGAGTCCGGCTCTTGAAAAGTGCGCGGCGCGGCGGCGCGTCCGGCTCTCTGAAAAAAGCGCGCGGCGCGGCGGCGCGTCCGGCTCTCTGCAAAAGCGCGTTGTGCGGAAGCGGGGAGGGGGGGGGGGGTTGACAAACCGTTGGAGGGGGGGGGGGGGAGGGCTGACAGACCTGGGGTGGGGAAGGCGTGACCGACGATTGGGGCAGGGGGGGGGGGGCAAAAGCGCGCGGCGCGGGCGGCGCTTCCGGCTCTCTGAAAATGCGCGCGGCGCGGCGGCGCGTCCGGCTCTCTGAAAAAGCACGCGGCGCGGAGGCGCGTCCGGCTCTGAAAAACCGCGCGGCGCGGCGGCGCGTCCGGGCTCTCTAAAAAAGCGCACAGCGCGGCTGCGCGTCCGGCTCTCTGCAAAAGCGCGCGGCGCGTCCGGCTCTTAAAATGCGCGCGGCCCGGCGGCGCGTCCGGCTCTCTAAAAAAGCGCGCGGTGCGGCGGCGCGTCCGGCTCTCTGCAAAAGCGCGCGGCGCGGCGGCGCGTCCGGCTCTTAAAATGCGCGCGGCGCGGCGGCGCGTCCGGCTCTCTGAAAAAGCGCGCGGCGCGGAGGCGCGTCCTGCTCTGAAAAAGCGCGCGGCGCGTCCGGCTCTCTAAAAAAGCGCGCGGCGCGGCGGCGCGTCCGGCTCTCTGCAAAAGCCCGCGGTGCGGTGGCGGAGGGGGGGGGGGGGGGGGGCTGACAAACCGTTGGAAGGGGGGGGGGCGGACAGACGTTGGGGGGGGGGGGGCTGATAGACCGTAGAAGGGGGGGGGGGGGGCAGGACGACGGACGTGGGGGGGGGGGGGCGTGACAGACCGTTGGAGTCCGGCTCTTCAAAAGCGCGCGGCGCGGCGGCGCGTCCGGCTCTCTGCAAAAGCGCGCGGTGCGGTGGCGGGGAGGGGGGGGGGGAGGGGGGGGTGCTGACAGACCGTTGGAGGGGGGGGGGAAGAGGGCTGACAGACCTGGGGTTGGGAGGGCGTGACAGACCATTGGGGCAGGGGGGGGGGGGCGCGTCTGGCTCTCTGAATCAGCGTTGCTTTCTTGGAAGGACCTGTTTTGGGACAGCGTATTGTTTTCCACTCGAGGACCCGTATAATACGGCGAGGGTGGTTAGGTTCCTCAGCCCAATACAGTGCCTGCATGTGAACCTCTCAGGTGGTGTAGGTCAGGGTGATTGGTGCACTTTGTAGTCTTCGACAGCACAAATTTTTGCCCAGCAAAAAGGGCGCGGATCACACCAAAGAAATGGGGAACCACCGAAGAAGACGCTGAACGACTCCGCCATGAACGACACGTACTCACGCTGCGCCGCAGTGCACTCCTTCCCTCCAAGCCCTGGCAGGGGTACGCGTAATGGTGTCCCTGTCAGGCCACAGCAGCTTAGCAGCGCTGTGTGTTGCTTGCTTCTCTCACAGGAAGGCCAGTAGGGCCTACGACCTCGTTGCAAGCAGCACCAAGAGCGTGTGCGTGTAGGAGTGGAAGGCCTGGATGACGTCATCCCTCGAAGGCTGGGTCCACAGTAGGGTGTGTAGGACCTACAGTGTGTGTGTCACTGTCCTGCCAGTTTCCTGGAATTTTAACAGGGTTTTCGGTGGGCAGTGGCAGTGGTAGCCTAGGTTTTGGCCACGCAGCAAACAGGCGTTTTCATGCCTCATAGCTTTTGGCCACCCCTCCCCTGTAGTAGGCAGGCAGGTAGGGAAAACCAATACCTTGGCGTTATCGCTGGGTATTCCCCCAAGCATTTTTGGTGCCAGCACAGAAATTGGGCACCTAGGGGCGGAGAGACCCGGGGCGTACCCCGTGGCACCGGTAAGACATCCGCCGGGTTCAGCAAGGGTGCATACTTGGGTATAATTGGGACACCATTTCTGCAGCTTGCTCCAGGACCTGAGGCTAGCACAGTGACACAGGCATTTTGCTGTTGTTCCAATGTCATTATGTAGAACGCCCTGGAGGTGTTCAGGTTGTGTGTGGTCTAGGCCTTGGTGCCTACGACCATATACCCCTTCAGTGATGATGCTGCCAACAGCTGGGAAGGGGTTTTGACATGTTTGTTTCTGCATCCGATCAGAATGTGCTCATTATGCAGAACGCATTTCGGTTACTTTGCTAATGCTGAGACGGGTGTCTGCTTTGCTGATGTTTGTGTTTTGGTTGGTTTTTTTTTTATTTGATGGTCTGCTTTGCTGATGCTTGGTGTTTTGCTTTGTTTTTATTTTATTTGATGGGAAATGCGTGTATTGCATTGGAGACGCGTGTGCACGGGGCCTCTTCTACACATAGGGCACTCTTTTGTTACCTACCTCCCCCTTGAGGCGAGAAAGTCTGTCTTGGGTCTAGACCGCTGCGTCTCCGACCCAGACATTGGAGTTTGGCCTGCCCCACCACCCGCTGCGCGCCGCAGTTTGCCATGTCGTTTAGCCCCCTTAGCGTGGCCTCTTCCGTCCCCTCCAGGCCTTCGTTCCCGGAATGTGGTTGGGGGGATCTGCCGGAGCTATTGCGTTTTGGAGACCAACCCCCCTCGCCACCGTGGGACTCTGACGCTGAGAAGTGTCTCAGCGAACTGGCCTCGCCCCAGCCTCCATTGCCAACACGGCCCCCCTCTCCCCCTTCACCAGCAACCTCTCCAACGCTAGTAAGTCCTCCACCGAGACCCCACATTACCTCAACCCCATACCTGGTAGCCCTGGAAGCCGTGGAGGATGCCCTGATGTGCACTGCCGTTCCACCGCCATCCCCCCCACAACCCCCCAAGTACGTACCCAAGGACCCCCCCACCCCCCCCAAACCCACTGTTCACGGGCCCTACAGTGCCAAAACATTGCAGCTCATCCGGGAGAATCACGGGGGTGGGGTTCAGTACTTCGTGGACGGGGTGCTGAACCGCCGTGCGATGTACCGGTTTGCGGTTTAGCAGCCCAAGAAAAACCCCTTGCGGGTGTGGCAGGAGGGCATGCGAATTAGTCGTTCGCATTTCCTTTCCAGGGACGAGGAGCATGCAGCAGTGGTGCTTGAAATCCTGTGTGCTACCCCAAAACCCCCCCGTGTCCCCAAGCCAGCCCCACAACCTGTGCCTCGTCGGCCACTGCGCCCTCTAGCAAGTGATCAGGTGACACTGACCCAGTATAGCAGGCACCACCGCTCCTCCCTCCTCCCATTGGCACCCGCCCCGAAGCGGCCGTGCCCCACCCCGCAGTACGGTTCATTGCTCCAGCGCCGTGCGTCTCAGTCCGCCCCCCCGCCGGAGAGGCCGCACTTTGGGTCATTGCTGCCTGCGCAGGCCCCCCCGCAACGTCCACAGCCTTCGGCGAAACGTTCCAATTTCCAGCTCTTCGGCAAGTGTGCACCGGGCGTCTCTTACACATAGGGCACTCTTTTATTTCCAACCTCTCCCTTGAGGCGAGGAAGTGCGTCTTGGGTCTAGACCGTTGCGTCTCTGACCTAGACATCTGAGTTGGGCCTGCCCCAACACCCACGCGTTCACCTCTCACCCACTGCGGGCCGCTGAGCCGCAGGGGTTCGCCCTCGGTCCCCGGCCACAGCGCCCCGACCAAGGTCGTCGTTCCCCTCCGTACCCACCCACTGCGGGCCGCTGAGCCGCAGGAGTTCGCCCTCGGTCCCTGGCCACAGCGCCCCGACCAGGGTCGTCGTTCCCCTCCGTATCCACCCACTGCGGGCCGCCAAGCCGCAGGAGTTCGCCCTAAGTCCCCGGCCACAGCGCCCCGACCAGGGTCGTCTTTCAACCCCCAACTCACCTACTGCAGGCCTTTGAGCCGCAGGAGTTCGCTCTCGGTCCCCGGCCACAACGCCCCGACCCAGACAACGTGCCAAACGGAGGGCAAACACAGCCCCATGGCCATTGGCAAGGCAAAGGCCCTGAGCACGGCAAAGGCAAAGGCCCACAGCAAGGCAAAGGCCCACAGCATGGCAAAGGGTATGGCCTTGCCCAAGGCAAAGGCCCTCAGCAAGGCAAAGGCCATGGCCCTCAGCAAGGCAAAGGGCATGGCCCTGCACAAGGCAAAGGCACACAGCAAGGCAAAGGGCATGGCCCTGCGCAAGGCAAAGGCCCCCAGCAAGGCACAGGCAAAGGCCAAGCCCATCCACAAGGCAAAGTCCATGGCCCCCCACGAGGCAAAGGTCAGCCCCCCCCACAAGGCACAGGCCAAAGCCCGCCGCAAGACAAAGGTCAGGCCCCACCACAAGGCACAGGCCAAGGCCCGCCGCAAGCCAAAGACAAGGCCCGGACCTTTGCGGAAACCCTTGCCCACGTGGACTATGACATCGAGACGAACCCAACCGAGGGATTCACCACCCGTTGGGCTGATCGCGATGCCTATGTCCGGATGTTACTAGATGATGAGACCCCCTTAACTGGAATGGACCTCCGAGTCCAGGCAACCACAATGTACAGGGAACGGTGTGGGATAGAGGTTAAGGAGAGTGCTCTAAGTGTTTGTAGGGCCCTGGAGGCGAATAATTGGGAAGGGAAGCCCTGGGGGGGAAAGCCCGACCATTTTCGACATCTCGCCCACCACATCGATGGGAAGGTTGTGTTGTTGCGTACAAACACACACAAAATAATGGATTCAAGGTTTGGCCCGGACACTGCTTTGACGTCTGCTGCAGTTATGAGTCCGGGTATGGGAGAAGCCAAAGTGTACCAAACGATCCAGGAGATGGAGGAAGCGTGTGAACAAGCATGCGTGATCGTCGTTGGTGAGGCCGAACGTGATGGGCTGCGGCCGGGAGGACATTACTGGGGCGCCAGCTACGACCACTCGTTGCAGGTAGAACCTTTGTGTGTCTTGCATGGCATAATGGGGACACTGCTATACACTAGAGAGATGTTAGGGCAGTTATCCTTGCGAAGGCTGCAGTTGGGTGTCCGTGGGAGCAAAGGACATACAGCGAAAGGGGATTGTCGCCGGTCGCGGCTTGTGCAAGGGACACAGGAGCATGGCCCCCTTGTGATGATGGTGAACCGCATTGCAAGGAAGTTGGTAGCAAAGTGGTTCACATGGACTACAATACAGCTGTCATGCAATGAGACGACAGCTCCCCATCAACATCGTTTTGATAGTACCCCGTGGTCAGTAGTGTTCTCCACGGGGCGGCACGTGGGTGGTGAGATCTGGGTGGAAGAGGGAGGCGTTGGCAGTGGTCCACATCGCAGACCAAGGAGAAGGCAGTGCCCAGATGGCATTAGCCGTCCGGGGCATAGGTACCGTGTCGATAGGCAACCTGTAGTGGTCCGCACTGGGGCATGGCATGCTACTTGCCCATGGAAGGGGGATAGGCGATTGATGGTGCTTTACGGCCGTGCTTCACGTTTTTTCTTTTGTTCTTCCGCTCTGGAACTTGTGCTCGGCGCGAGTGAAAAAACTTCAGTAGCTTCATCGGCTACAGAACAGGTAGATCCGACTAGCGGATCTGGCAAATGAGAGGAGGGGTGAGCGAAAGATCTTCCCATCGAAAAAAAGTGGAAGAGTTTTTCCTGATTAAATCTAATCCCCTGATTCTCAGCAGCGAGGGTGGCGATTTCTTTCCGACACGAGCAGTGGTGGGCACAGGACACATGAGAGGCGGTTTCAGACCGCGATCCAATTGATTCTCGCCTCCTTACCACGTCTTCCTGCTCGTTCAGCCAACTCTCGATGGTGTTCGCGGCGGGCAGTTCTTGAGATTCCTCCTGCGCCACCTGGAGAAGGTCTGGCTCCAACGCCGACTCCAGCGACACCACATCGACCTCCATCGTCTTGGTGGTGGACTTGACTAGCACCGGCGGATGTTCTGGGTGAAACTTGCAGTAGCAATGATGAATTTGCAGGTACCATCGGTCATACGAATCTAGTCGCTGTAGGCTTTCGATCTTCTGGAATTTGATCGGCCTGCTCGATGGCATTCTGGAGCAGCAGGTCGATTTCCGCAGGCGTAGGTGTCATTCTGACGGGCATCTCTCCTGGTCCACTTGCGATCGGCGGATCTCGATCCACATGCATGCTTTCCTTGGATGGGAGACGAATGTCGTCCTCCTGACTCGATGAGTCTCCACCCAAGGAGCCGTACACTCCGCTGGAACCAGCGCCCGGTGAAGGGCCTCTTGGGGGCCCGGATTCTCGACTGGGATCGGGGACTGAGCTAGGGTGAGGAATGGGTATGTACCTGGGGCACTCAGGATTCTGGCAAGAAATCCCTAACTCTTCGGAGAATGTCGCAACTATGCAACATTCTAAGCCGTCCTCTGGGCCATCTGGATCGTCTAGATCGCAGTTGCTCTCGTTATCACTGTCCGGTGGGTCGGACTCGTACTCCATACCTATAACGCTATGGCTAGCCTCGAGGCTGAAGGCTGCTCTGCTACCATCTAAGCTATTCCCTTTGAGAAAGCTCCGCGGAGCCTGGCCGGAGGGCTCAGGGCCGGCATGGGGAAAGGGAACAGAGGGCAGGTATCCCTTCTGTGCGTCCCAGCGGTATGGAGGGCCCGGTGCTGGGGCCTTGCCCTTGGGGTCCATGAGGTACAAGCACGACAGTGAAGACAATGAAGATGAAGATACGAACTTGCAAAAAATCCCGGTCTAGAAGAAAATGTAGGCGGATAATATGATACATATAATTCCGGAATATTCTTCCTGTATAATTTATGAAAAATCCGATTGTGAAAAAATATTTGGCTGATTTGATTTGCGCACGCGCGCCGGCGATTCAACTAAATCATCGGAACGCGACCATCTCAGCCGCAACGGACACCAGAATTGAATCCGGCGTGTCCATAATATACAGGAACTGTTCGGGTAAAAATTTGGGTAGCCTTCCCATATGTAAATGTCCGGAAGTGAGCTGAATCTGACTGAATGGGGATGCATTGACCTGAATTGACCTCAGATCTGCGCGGATGGCAGGGAGGCCGCACTTACACCCTTCCAATGATTCCGTCAAATACCATCACTTTGGCTTATTGTTGGGACTCTGCGGTGCATTTTCACAAGGAGGTAATTCGGGGTTATTTGAAGGAACTTTCTCGCATAATGGTACCAGGTGCATTGGGCTTTATGCACCACTCCAACTTGGGCAATTTGGTAGCAAGCACTACATCCATGCCTCCAAGTTGAGACGCAATCCTATGTGGCGGACCAACATGACGAAGGAGCTGTTTGTGGAATACGCTCAAGAGGCCGGTTTGGTGGTCATTTCGCAAACCATCATTAGTTGGAGTGAGATCGAGCATTTGGATTGCATATCCGTGTTTCGGAAGCCTTGCAATGGTGACACATCATGTGAAGAAATCGTGCAAGAGGAAGAAGCCAAAAAGCAAAGAAGGCTTGAAACCGCAATAGAAGCGAAGCCGGATGCACAAGCACCGTCATCAAGTAACCGCATGACTTGGGCCTTCAAGACGCTCTTTGGAATTAGTTGATCTGTGATGCACAATCTGGGGGTAGGGGAGAAGCACTTGACCCTAATAGCAAAATTTCTTAAGACATGCTCCACGTTGGTGGCCCCCCCTGTGGGGTTGGAGGCCAACCCTCCTGAGTGGGTCGAGGAGATAGGCCTGCTGGTTTGGTTGTCGAGCAAGCATTCTACTCGGGGGGGAGGGGGGTTGAGCGGAGGCATTTAGGTGCATGAGCCCAGAGCGGAGCACTCAGGGGTGCAGGAGCCCGGAGCTGGGCAACAAGCGGTACAGGAGCCCAAAGACCCAGCAGTGCACGGGCGCGCCCCTCGGCCACCGCACCTCCTGGTGCTCCGCTTTGGGTTCCGGCGCCCCTTGGGCCTCTGCCCTGGGCTCACGTGCCACTTGCAGCTCTGCTCGAGGATCCGATAGTCCTTATGCTCCGAGCTCTGGTGCAGCTTGGATCTCGCCTCCGGGTTCTGGCGCTCCTTGTGGCTTCGCACTGATTGCCAGAGAGCCCCCTCCCTGGCGGTCGCCTATTCCTCAGAAGCGCTTGGACACCGCCGTACCCTAGTGTGTGCAGAGAAGGGAGGAAAACCGTCGCTGGGTACCGAGGGGTCCAGCTCCCCTGTCTTTGCTGCCATCTATTTGTTGGTGCGTTTGCTTTTCACGCGTGTGTCTGAGCTTTGCTGCTTTTTTTTCTTGCTCTCTGCACGCTGCGTTCGGGGGCTGGTGGTACCACTACTGGGGAGGGGTGTAGCTCTCAGGGTCAGGGCCCCCTTTGGTTTCGGGGTCGGGCAGGGTGGGGGGGCCATACAGGTGGGCCTGGGTGTGGGGAAAAGTGGAGGAGGTGGTGGTGGAGGCAGCGACGCTCACAGCTTGGCGCCCCTGGCGTCACCGCTCTGGGCTCTGGCACCCCTTTTGGCTCCGCTTGAGGGGCCTGTGCCCCTCTTTTCTCGCATGTGACAGGCGTAGAACGTACACACAATTTGTCGGTTGGTGAGCCAACGAGAGAGGCTTGCTCCGAGCAGGGTCCCTGCTGCTGGTGCTATGCAATTCAATGGACAGTGGCATCCTCCACTCACTCTGCCCTCAGATAAGGAGCTCTAGCCCCCTCGCTTTGAAGATGCCCTTTTGTCCTGGTTTACCCCCTGCCCCTTTGAAACCGGTCATTGCTACACGAACCATGATTAGTTGGGCTACAGTTTCTACTGTTGCGTGTGATGAACACTACACCTGCTGGCACTGTGCCAACTATCGGTTGCTGTGTTGGGGGCACAAATCCATTGCGAATAGAACTGGCCGCCGGCCCCGGGACAGCTAACTCATTCCACGGGTTCATGCCCGGTATCCGCTGCTAGGCAACTTCCACAATGAGCGGTCAGAAGTCTTTCTCCGCCAGCGACGCCTGCGTGCCTGGCCTGTGAAATCGTCGGGGTCGGGGGGGGGGGGGGGGGGCAATACCGGAGGGAAGGTGTTAGGGGGGGAGTGGAAGGGGGACATGTGTGGCTGGTCATATCCCATGGGGCGGATGCCTTTGCTCTGGTGAGTGGTTTAGTGGCAGGACTCAGCCCTTCCTTTCATCGTCAGATGGGGTGTGTACCTCATTTTGGGTATCAAGCGGCCTGTGCTCCCGGATAGTTCACTTTCCAGTACATGTTTGTGTCTGGCCTGTGGATGCATGGCCATGCTCGATCGGCCTGCAGTGGCACTCTTGGTAGGTAGGGTGCAGATCGATCAAAGATGGCTGCCTGTCAAGCTATCAATGGGGTGTGTTGGCCATAAGGAGCCACTTAATAATGGTGCACTGCAACCATACTGACACAATGCTTATCTTCACGATGGGCATGGACTGCCATAGACAGCGTGAGATGTCGGGCGCAGGCTATGCAGCTGAGGTTGCGTTGCTGCTTTCCGGATAATGAACACGCGTTTTATTTCTGACCCAACAGCACTGTCATTGTTCGTTGAAGCTGCTCCACATTATCCTTGACACTCGAGCAGGAACTTGAGCTTCTGCCCCTCGAAGAAGCTCAATTCAAGCACGTGCAGCATATGATCCACCCAGCGTCTGCTCCATCCCTTCCCTCTTCTTGGTGATCTCATGTTGCATATGATACAGGGCTGCCTTCAGCGTTCGGGCGGGTATGGATCTCGGGGTCAACGTGATTTTCATGCATTTGCACTGGGGATGAACACAGCTGAGAATGGCCGTGTAATGGGTGGGGTTTGTGGTCATCGACGTTGCCCTGGTGCGCATGTATTTTCTTGCCGTGTTGGTGGCTGGGAAGGGGGGTCTTGAGTTCCCAAATGTCACAGATTCCATGGGAGGTGACGAGAGCTAACCGGAACAGGCATGTCATGCTTGGGCAGCAAGGCGTCAACCAATCAATGGCAATACCTTGTCTTGAATTTGCATTATTTGTTTGTGTCTTTGTCTTTTCCCCCAATCGTGGCGCAGCAAAAGGATAAGTATATCAGTCCATCCGCCTGTGATTTGTCGATATTTGTGGCCTTGCACTTAGCTACCTTAAAGCTCAAAAAGCCCCAAGCATTGAGCCAAGCATTGATAATGGGATGGAACCGAGACCCGTCATCAAGCACACCGTGGACAGAATCATTGTGCAGCGCATGGCAAGTATTTCATGGCCTGTTTGGAGGGGTTGTCCGACCAACAACATGGGTGTGCAAATCGCTTTTGTCCCTATTTTCTGGTGGCAGCACTTGGGCATCACAATCTATGCCCGAGTGTACACTGGACCGAAGCAATTGCACCCTAGAATGCTACTTCACATGGTTTCCTTCGGAATACTGGTTTCTGTGCAGACAGATATGTCTTCCTATCGAAAAAAAGTGGAAGAGTTTTTCCTGATTAAATCTAATCCCCTGATTCTCAGCAGCGAGGGTGGCGATTTCTTTCCGACACGAGCAGTGGTGGGCACAGGACACATGAGAGGCGGTTTCAGACCGCGATCCAATTGATTCTCGCCTCCTTACAACGTCTTCCTGCTCGTTCAGCCAACTCTCGATGGTGTTCGCAGCAGGCAGTTCTTGAGATTCCTCCTGCGCCACCTGGAGAAAGTCTGGCTCCAACGCCGACTCCAGCGACACCACATCGACCTCCATCGTCTTGGCGGTGGACTTGACTGGCACCGGCGGATGTTCTCGGTGAAACCTGCAGTAGCAATGATGAATTTGCAGGTACCATCGGTCATACGAATCTAGTCGCTGTAGGCTTTCGATCTTCTGGAATTTGATCCTCCAGCTTTCCTGGGACTCCTGGATTTGAGTGTCCAACTTGGCAGAGACGGCCTGCTCGATGGCATTCTGGAGCAGCAGGTCGATTTCCGCAGGCGTAGGTGTCATTCTGGCGGGCATCTCTCCTGGTCCACTTGCGATCGGCGGATCTCGATCCACATGCATGCTTTCCTTGGATGGGAGACGAATTTCGTCCTCCTGACTCGATGAGTCTCCACCCAAGGAGCCGTACACTCCGCTGGAACCAGCGCCCGGTGAAGGGCCGCTTGGGGGCCCGGATTCTCGACTGGGATCGGGGACTGAGCTAGGGTGAGGAATGGGTATGTACTTGGGGCACTCAGGATTCTGGCAAGAAATCCCTAACTCTTAGGAGAATGTCGCAACTATGCAACATTCTAAGCCGTCCTCTGGGCCATCTGGATCATCTAGATTGCAGATGCTCTCGTTATCACTGTCCGGTGGGTCGGACTCGTACTCCATACCTATAACGCTATGGCTAGCCTCGAGGCTGAAGGCTGCTCTGCTACCATCTAAGCTATTCCCTTTGAGAAAGCTCCGCGGAGCCTGGCCGGAGGGCTCAGGGCCGGCATGGGGAAAGGGAACAGAGGGCAGGTATCCCTTCTGTGCGTCCCAGCGGTATGGAGGGCCCGGTGCTGGGGCCTTGCCCTTGGGGTCCATGAGGTACAAGCACGACAGTGAAGACAATGAAGATGAAGATACGAACTGGCAAAAAATCCCAGTCTAGAAGAAAATGTAGGCGGATAATATGATACATATAATTCCGGAATATTCTTCCTGTATAATTTATGAAAAATCCGATTGTGAAAAAATATTTGGCTGATTTGATTTGCGCACGCACGCCGGCGATTCAACTAAATCATCGGAACGCGACCAGCTCAGCCGCAACGGACACCAGAATTGAATCCGGCGTGTCCATAATATACAGGAACTGTTCGGGTAAAAATTTGGGTAGCCTTCCCATATGTAAATGTCCGGAAGTGAGCTGAATCTGACTGAATGGGGATGCATTGACCTGAATTGACCTCAGATCTGCGCGGATGGGGGGGAGGCCGCACTTACACCCTTCCAATGATTCCGTCAAATACCATCACTTTGGCTTATTGTTGGGACTCTGCGGGGCATTTTCACAAGGAGGTAATTCGGGGTTATTTGAAGGAACTTTCTCGCATAATGGTACCAGGTGCATTGGGCTTTATGCACCACTCCAACTTGGGCAATTTGGTAGCAAGCACTACATCCATGCCTCCAAGTTGAGACGCAATCCTATGTGGCGGACCAACATGACGAAGGAGCTGTCTGTGGAATACGCTCAAGAGGCCGGTTTGGTGGTCATTTCGCAAACCATCATTAGTTGGAGTGAGATCGAGCATTTGGATTGCATATCCGTGTTTCGGAAGCCTTGCAATGGTGACACATCATGTGAAGAAATCGTGCAAGAGGAAGAAGCCAAAAAGCAAAGAAGGCTTGAAACCGCAATAGAAGCGAAGCCGGATGCACAAGCACCGTCATCAAGTAACCGCATGACTTGGGCCTTCAAGACGCTCTTTGGAATTAGTTGATCTGTGATGCACAATCTAGGGGTAGGGGAGAAGCACTTGGCCCTAATAGCAAACTTTCTTAAGACATGCTCCACATTGGTGGCCCCCCCTGTGGGGCTGGAGGCCAACCCTCCCGAGTGGGTCGAGGAGATAGGCCTGCTGGTTTGGTTGTCGAGCAAGCATTCTACTCGGCGGGGAGGGGGGTTGAGCGGAGGCATTTAGGTGCATGAGCCCAGAGCGGAGCACTCAGGGGTGCAGGAGCCCGGAGCTGGGCAACAAGCGGTACAGGAGCCCAGAGACCCAGCAGTGCACGGGCGCGCCCCTCGGCCACCGCACCTCCTGGTGCTCTGCTTTGGGTTCCGGCGCCCCTTGGGCCTCTGCCCTGGGCTCACGTGCCACTTGCAGCCCTGCTCGAGGATCCGATAGTCCTTATGCTCCGAGCTCTGGTGCAGCTTGGATCTCGCCTCCGGGTTCCGGCGCTCCTTGTGGCTTCGCACTGATTGCCGGAGAGCCCCCTCCCTGGCGGTCGCCTATTCCTCAGAAGCGCTTGGACACCGCCGTACCCTAGTGTGTGCAGAGAAGGGAGGAAAACCGTCGCTGGGTACCGAGGGGTCCAGCTCCCCTGTCTTTGCTGCCATCTATTTGTTGGTGCGTTTGCTTTTCACGCGTGTGTCTGAGCTTTGCTGCTTTTTTTTCTTGCTCTCTGCACACTGCGTTCGGGGGCTGGTGGTACCACTGCTGGGGAGGGGTGTAGCTCTCAGGGTTAGGGCCCCCTTGGGTTTCGGGGTCGGGCAGGGTGGGGGGGCCATACAGGTGGGCTCGGGTGTGGGGGAAAGTGGAGGAGGTGGTGGTGGAGGCAGCGACGCTCACAGCTTGGCGCCCCTGGCGTCACCGCTCTGGGCTCTGGCACCCCTTTTGGCTCCGCTTTAGGGGCCTGCGCCCCTCTTTTCTCGCATGTGACAGGCGTAGAACGTACACACAATTTGTCGGTTGGTGAGCCAACGAGAGAGGCTTGCTCCGAGCAGGGTCCCTGCTGCTGGTGCTATGCAATTCAATGGACAGTGGCATCCTCCACTCACTCTGCCCTCAGATAAGGAGCTCTAGCCCCCTCCCTTTGAAGATGCCCTTTTGTCCTGGTTTACCCCCTGCCCCTTTGAAACCGGTCATTGCTACACGAACCATGATTAGTTGGGTTACAGTTTCTACTGTTGCGTGTGATGAACACTACACCTGCTGGCACTGTGCCAACTATCGGTTGCTGTGTTGGGGGCACAAATCCATTGCGAATAGAACTGGCCGCCGGCCCCGGGACAGCTAACTCATTCCACGGGTTCATGCCCGGTATCCGCTGCTAGGCAACTTCCACAATGAGCGGTCAGAAGTCTTCCTCCGCCAGCGCCGCCTGCGTGCCTGGCCTGTGAAATCGTCGGGGTCGGGGGGGGGGGGGAGGGGGCAATACCGGAGGGAAGGTGTTAGGGGGGGAGTGGAAGGGGGACATGTGTGGCTGGTCATATCCCATGGGGCGGATGCCTTTGCTCTGGTGAGTAGTTTAGTGGCAGGACTCAGCCCTTCCTTTCATCGTCAGATGGGGTGTGTACCTGATTTTGGGTATCAAGCGGCCTGTGCCCCCGGATAGTTCACTTTCCAGTACATGTTTGTGTCTGGCCTGTGGATGCATGGCCATGCTCGATCGGCCTGCAGTGGCACTCTTGGTAGGTAGGATGCGGATCGATCAAAGATGGCTGCCTGTCATGCTATCAATGGGGTGTGTTGGCCATAAGGAGCCACTTAATAATGGTGCACTGCAACCATACTGACACAATGCTTATCTTCACGATGGGCATGGACTGCCATAGACAGCGTGAGATGTCGGGCGCAGGCTATGCAGCTGAGGTTGCGTTGCTGCTTTCCGGATAATGAACACGCGTTTCATTTCTGACCCAACAGCACTGTCATTGTTCGAATTTGAAAAACGCGTTAATATACGCCCATATCGTGACGTGGCGACCTCAAATTCGTAACAAGCGACATCGAAATAGGGGGGGGGGGGTATACTTTGTTTGTCATATGGGGCCACAATGCCGAAGAGTTATAGTTTTGGGGTAAAAAAGTAGGGGTATTCCAGGTACCGGGATGAACACTTGGTAGTCAACTTGTCACGTCCTCCCCCAACTTTACCCCTCCTTTTTTACCCCAAAACTATAACTTTTCGGCATTGTGGCCCCATGGGACAAACAGAGTATACCCCCCCCCTATTTCGAGGTCACTTGTTATGAATTTGAGGTCGCCACGTCACCATATGGGCGTATATTAACGAGTTTTTCAAATTCCTAACGAGTGCATTTTTAACTTGTGCGGTGGCGCGTCCGGCTCTCTAAAAAAGCGCGCGGCGCGTCCGGCTCTCTGCAAAAGCGCGCGGTGCGGTGGCGGAGGGGGGGGGGGGGGGGCGTGATAGACGTTTGGGGGGGGGAGGGGGGGGGGGGGGGCTGGAAGACCGTTGGAAGGGGGGGGGGGGTGGTAGACGTTCAGACCTGGGGTTGGGGGGGCGTGACAGACCATTGGGGCGGGGGAGGGGGGGTGGTAGACGTTCAGACCTGGGGTTGGGGAGGCGTGACAGACCATTGGGGCGGGGGGGGGGGGGGGGCAAGAGCGCGCGGGGCGGCGGCGCATCCGGCTCTTGAAGAGAGCGCGGCGCGGAGGCGCGTCCGGCTCTCTGCAAAAGCGTGCGGCGCGGCGGCGCGTCCGGCTCTTAAAATGCGCGCGGCGCGGCGGCGCGTCCGGCTCTCTAAAAAAGCGCGCGGCGCGGCGGCGCGTCTGGCTCTTTACAAAGGCGCGCGGCGCGGCGGCGCGCCCGGCTCTTAAAATGGGCGCGGCGCAGAGGCGCGTCCGGCTCTGAAAAAGCGCGCGGCGCGGCGGCGCGTCCGGCTCTCTAAAAAAGCGCGCGGCACGGCGGCGCGTCGGGCTCTCTGCAAAAGCGCGCGGCGCGGTGGCGGGGGGGGGGGGGGGGGTGGCGTGACAGACGTTTGGGGGGGGAGGGGGCTGACAGACCGTTGGAAGGGGGGGGGGGGCGTGTCAGACCGTTGTTGGGGGGGGGGGTGTGACACACTGTTGGAGGGGGGGGCGAGGGGGGGCGTGACAGACTGTTGGAGTCCGGCTCTTGAAAAGCGCGCGGCGCGGCAGCGCGTCCGGCTCTCTGAAAAAGCGCGCGGCGCGGCGGCGCGTCCGGCTCTCTGAAAAAGCGCGCGGCGCGGCGGCGCGTCCGGGTCTTTGAAAAAGCGCGCGGCGCGGCGGCGCGTCCGGCTCTCTGAAAAAGCGCGCGGCGCGGCGGCGCGTCCGGCTCTTAAAAAGCGCCCGGCGCGGCGGCGGGGAGGGGGGGGGGGAGCTGACAGACCGTTGGAGGGGGGGGGGGGGGGGGGGGCTGACAGACCTCGGGTTGGGGGGGCGTGACAGACCATTGGGGCGGGGGGGGGGGGGGCAAAAGCGCGCGGCGCAGCGGTGCGTCCGGCTCTTGAAAAGCGCGCGGCGCGGTGGCGCGTCCGGCACTCTGAAAAAGCGCGCGGCGCGGCGGCACGTCCGGCTCTTTGAAAAAGCGCGCGGCGCGGCGGCGCGTCCGGCTCTCTGGAAAAGCGCGTGGCGCGGCGGCGCGTCCGGCTCTCTGAAAAAGCGCGCGGCGCGGCGGCGCGTCCGGCTCTTTGAAAAAGCGCGCGGCGCGGCGGCGCGTCCGGCTCTCTGAAAAAGCGCGCGGCGCGGCGGCGCGTCCGGCTCTTAAAAAGCGCACGGCGCGGCGGCGGGGAGGGGGGGGGGGCTGACAGACCATTGGAGGGGGGGGGGGGGGCTGACAGACCTCGGGTTGGGGGGGCGTGGGGGGGGGGGGGAAAGCGTGCGGCGCGGCGGCGCGTCCGGCTCTTGAAAAGCGCGCGGCGCGGCGGCGGGTTCGGCTCTCTAAAAAAGCGCGCGGCGCGGCGGCGCATTCTGGCTCTCTGCAAAAGCGCGCGGCGCGGCGGCGCGTCCGGCTCTGAAAATGCGTGCGGCGCGGCGGCTCGTCCGGCTCTTGAAAAGCGCGCGGCGCGGCGGCGCGTCCGGCTCTCTGCAAAAGCGCGCGGCGCGGCGGCGCGTCCGGCTCTCTGAAAAAGCGCGCGGCGCAGAGGGGCGTTTGGCTCTCTGAAAGAGCGCGCGGCGCGGTGGCGGGGGGGGGGAAGGGGGGCGTGTCAGACCGTTGTTGGGGGGGGGGCGGGGGGGGGGGGGGGGGGGGGCTGACAGACCGTTGGAGGGGGGGGGGGGGGGGGCTGAAAGACCTCGGGTTGGGGGGGCGTGACAAACCATTGGGGCGGGGGGGGGGGGGGGAAGCGCGCGGCGCGGCGGTGCGTCCGGCTCTTGAAAGGCGCGCGGCGCGGCGGCGCGTCCAGCTCTTTGAAAAAGCGCGCGGCGCGGCGGCGCGTCCGGCTCTCTAGAAAAGCGCGTGGCGCGGCGGCGCGGCCGGCTCTCTGAAAAAGCGCGCGGCGCGGCGGCGGGTCCGGCTCTCTGAAAAAGCGCGCGGCGCGGCGGCGCGTCCGGCTCTTGAAAAGTGCGCGGCGCGGCGGCGCGTCCGGCTCTCTGCAAAAGCGCGCGGCGCGCCGGCGCGTCCGGCTCTCTGCAAAAGCGCGCGGCGCGGCGGCGCGTCCGGCTCTCTGAAAAAGCGCGCGGCGCAGAGGCGCGTCCAGCTCTCTGAAAGAGCGCGCGGCGCGGTGGCGGGGGGGGGGAAGGGGGGCGTGTCAGACCGTTGTTGGGGGGGGGGGGGGGGCTGACAGACCGTTGGAAGGGGGGGGGGGATGACAGACCGTTGGAGTCTGGCTCTTGAAAAGCCCGCGGCGCGGCGGCGCGTCCGGCTCTCTGCAAAAGCGCGCGGTGCGGTGGCGGGGAGGGGGGGGGGGGGCTGACAGACCGTTGGAGGGGGGGGGGGGTCCGGCTCTTTGCAAAAGCGCGCGGTGCGGTGGCGGAGGGGGGGGGGCGTCCGGCTCTCTGCAAAAGCGCGCGGTGCGCTGGCGGGGAGGGGGGCTGACATACCGTTGCAGGGGGGGGGGGGCGTGACAGACGTTCGGGGGGGGGGGGGGAAGGGGGGCCGCTCTCTGAAAAAGCACGCGGCGCGGCGGCGCGTCCGGCTCTTAAAAAGCGCACGGCGCGGCGGCGGGGAGGGGGGGGGGGGGCTGACAAACCATTGGAGGGGGGGGGGGGGGGGGCTGACAGACCTCGGGTTGGGGGGGCGGGGGGGGGGGGGGCAAAAGCGCGCGGCGCGGCGGCGCGTCCGGCTCTTGAAAAGCGCGCGGCGCGGCGGCGCGTCCGGCTCTCTGAAAAAGCGCGCGGCGCGGCGGCGCGTTCGGCTCTCTAAAAAAGCGCGCGGCGCGGCGGCGCATTCCGGCTCTCTGCAAAAGCGCGCGGCGCGGCGGCGCGTCCGGCTCTTAAAATGCGCGCGGCGCGGCGGCGCTTCCGGCTCTTGAAAAGCGCGCGGCGCGGCGGCGCGTCCGGCTCTCTGCAAAAGCGCGCGGTGCGGTGGCGGGGAGGGGGGGGGGGGGCTGACAGACCGTTGGAGGGGGGGGGGGGTCCGGCTCTTTGCAAAAGCGCGCGGTGCGGTGGCGGAGGGGGGGGGGGCGTCCGGCTCTCTGCAAAAGCGCGCGTTGCGCTGGCGGGGAGGGGGGCTGACAGACCGTTGCAGGGGGGGGGGGGGGGGCGTGACAGACGTTCGGGGGGGGGGGGGCGGAGAGGGGGGCGGCTCTCTAAAAAAGCGCGCGGCGTGGCGGCGCGTCCGGCTCTTAAAAAAGCGCGCGGTGCGGTGGCGGAGGGGGGGGGGCGCGGTCGGGGGGGCGTGACACACCATTGGGGGGGGGGTGACAGACCGTTAGAGGGGGGGGGGGGGCGTGATTGACCGTTTGGGGGGCGTCCGGCTCTCTGAAAAAGTGCGCGGCGCGGCCGCGCATTCCGGCTCTCTGCAAAAGCGCGCGGCGCGGCGGCGCGTCCGGCTCTTAAAATGCGCGCGGCGCGGCGGCGCGTCCGGCTCTTGAAAAGCGCGCGGCGCGGCGGCGCGTCCGGCTCTCTGCAAAAGCGCGCGGCGCGGCGGCGCGTCCGGCTCTCTGAAAAAGCGCGCGGCGCAGAGGCGCGTCCGGCTCTCTGAAAGAGCGCGCGGCGCGGTGGCGGGGGGGGGGAAGGGGGGCGTGTCAGACCGTTGTTTGGGGGGGGGGGGGGGGCTGACAGACCGTTGGAAGGGGGGGGGGGGATGACAGACCGTTGGAGTCTGGGTCTTGAAAAGCGCGCGCCGCGGCGGCGCGTCCGGCTCTCTGCAAAAGCGCGCGTTGCGGTGGCGGGGAGGGGGGGGGGGGGGGGGGGGCTGACAGACCGTTGGAGGGGGGGGGGGGTCCGGCTCTTTGCAAAAGCGCGCGGTGCGGTGGCGGAGGGGGGGGGGGGCGTCCGGCTCTCTGCAAAAGCGCGCGGTGCGCTGGCGGGGAGGGGGGCTGACAGACCGTTGCAGGGGGGGGGGGGGGGGGGGCGTGACAGACGTTCGGAGGGGGGGGGGGGGAGGGGGGCGGCTCTCTGAAAAAGCACGCGGCGCGGCGGCGCGTCCGGCTCTTAAAAAGCGCACGGCGCGGCGGCGGGGAGGGGGGGGGGGGGCTGACAGACCATTGGAGGTGGGGGGGGGGCTGACAGACCTCGGGTTGGGGGGGGCGTGGGGGGGGGGGGGGGGCAAAAGCGCGCGGCGCGGCGGCGCGTCCGGCTCTTGAAAAGCGCGCGGCGCGGCAGCGCGTCCGGCTCTCTGAAAAAGCGCGCGGCGCGGCGGCGCGTTCGGCTCTCTAAAAAAGCGCGCGGCGCGGCGGCGCATTCCGGCTCTCTGCAAAAGCGCGCGGCGCGGCGGCGCGTCCGGCTCTTAAAATGCGCGCGGCGCGGCGGCGCGTCCGGCTCTTGAAAAGCGCGCGGCGCGGCGGCGCGCCCGGCTCTTTGCAAAAGCGCGCGGCGCGGCGGCGCGTCCGGCTCTCTGAAAAAGCGCGCGGCGGAGAGAGGCGTGTCCGGCTCTCTGAAAGAGCGCGCGGCGCGGTGGCGGGGGGGGGAAGGGGGGCGTGTCAGATCCTTGTTGGGGGGGGGGGCGCGGTCGGGGGGGCGTGACAGACCATCGGGGGGGGGGGGGGGACGGACCGTTAGAGGGGGGGGGGGAGGGGGCGTGATTGACCGTTTGGGGGGCGTCCGTCTCTCTGAAAAAGCGCGCGGCGCGGCGGCGCGTCCGGCTCTCTGCAAAAGCGCGCGGCGCGGCGGCGCGTCCGGCTCTCTAAAAAAGCGCGCAGTGCGGTGGGGGGGAGGGGGGGGGGGGGGCTGACAGATCGTTGGAAGGGGTGGGGGGGGGCTGACAGACGTTTGGGGGGGGGGGGGGTGCTGACAGACCTGGGGTTGGGGGGGCGTGACAGACCATTGGGGCGGGGGGGGGGGGGGGGGGCAAAAGCGCGCGGCGCGGCGGCGCGTTCGGCTCTCTGAAAAAGCGCGCGGCGCGGCGGCGCGTCCGGCTCTCTGAAAAAGCGCGCAGCGCGGGGGCGCGTGCGGCACTCTAAAAAAGCGCGCGGCGCGGCGGCGCGTCCGGCTCTCTGATAAAGCGCGCGGCGCGGCGGCGCGTCCGGCTCTCTGAAAAAGCGCGCGGCGCGGCGGCGCGTCCGGCTCTTAAAAAGCGCGCGGCGCGGTGGCGGGGAGGGGGGGGGGGGGGGGGGGCTGTCATACCGTTGGAGGGGGGGGGGGGCTGAAAGACCTCGGGTTGGGGGGGGCGTGACAGACCATTGGGGCAGGGAGGGGGGGGGGGACAAAAGCGCGCGGCGCGGCGGCGCGTCCGGCTCTTGAAAAGCGCGCGGCGCGGCGGCGCGTCCGGCACTCTGAAAAAGCGCGCGGCGCGGCAGCGTGTCCGGCTCTTCGAAAAAGCGCGCGGCGCGGCGGCGCGTCCGGCTCTCTGGAAAAGCGCGCGGCGCGGCGGCGCGTCCGGCTCTTTGAAAAAGCGCGCGGCGCGGCGGCGCGTCCGGCTCTCTGAAAAAGCGCGCGGCGCGGCGGCGCGTCCGGCTCTCTAAAAAAGCGGGGGGGAGGGGGGGGGGGGGGGCTGACAAACCGTCGGAGGGGGGGGGGGGGCTGACAGACCTCGGGTTGGGGGGGGCGGGGGGGGGGGGCAAAAGCGCGCGGCGCGGCGGCGCGTCCGGCTCTTGAAAAGCGCGCGCTCGTAGTTAATAAAATCGCCTTGGATGTTTTCACCCTCGTTGTTGAAAAGCAAAATCCACAAAGTTAATCTCGAACTTTTCAATCACGGTGCAAAAGCATATAAAACAAAAGTCCAACACTTCCAAAGTGTTAAAGTACGCGTTTCGCCTCCAGAAGAGGCCTCCTCAGCCTGTGTACAACATGAAGAAAGATGTACATGGGACACAAAATAAAAATTCCAATCCTATGGGTATAGGGTTAGGAATTGACTATGTCACATGGTGGAAAATCCTAAAATGGATTCCCCCCCCATCAAAACTTCATGTGGGTACGCGATTTAACAATAGCTTGGCCAGAGTCGTGAAGACATCGCTCCTGCTGTGCTGCCGCGTCCTGTGCTTTGTGCGCGCACGCTGTTCAGACAGCGCGCGCGAGCAAAACAGAACAGAAAAATTAGCATCTCGCAGGATTCTGAGCAAAGGAATGAACAGAACAAGAAAAGCCGCATCAAACGCAGTATTCTACAGTCAGATCCGTGACAGACGAATTTTTGCGTCGCCGCACGCTCCTCAAAGCTCCTCCTTCAATGCTCGCATTCGCCGTGCGTGGAAAAAAATGCGTAAATTGGGCGATGACTTCAGAGTGACTCGCACTTGCAAACTTGGTATTGACGGTAATAGTTTATAACGAATACGGGAAAACATTGCAGCCCATGGAATAGGCATAGAAGAATGAAATGGCACTCGAACAGCGTGCACAATCTCATTTACTTTGCCACGATCATGCACATACCTCCTCTTGTCACTCCATTGTCTTGGTGCCTTACGCCATGCATGTTTTGGATAACCTAGACGCATGAGAGCTCCTTGTAGTCTAGACCAACATGCATTGAAATAGTGTTCATGAGAACACAATCGCAAAAAACGAATGCATTCGCCGGTGACCCACCCCAACTTTACATGCCGTGGTGTGTTTGAGCCCCACGGAATATAAGAACATGTGTGGGTTGGTTTAAAGTACACACTCGTTTCAAGTGGCGTCACCTTGACAATTAACAAATCCATATAGGGGATGTTAGTCATGCGATTGAATGCTTCAAATTCCACCATCAAATGTGGAGGGTAAAGGCTTTGAATATCATGCAACAATTGCTCGCGAGTAACATTAGGATGGTGGAGGACAAGACCGTCATCAATGAAACGAGTCATGACATGGGAGCTTGGGGATGGGACACGGCTTTCATAAAACCGTAGCACTAAATTGGCCCATGTGGGCGCGGCATTAGTGCCCATCGCCCACCCCGATAGTTGAACATATACACCAAGTCCGGGGGTTTCAAACACACAATGAGTGAAAATCACGTGCAAAAGAAACTCTCCGATTGTTAAAACGGGTGAGTACTCAAGGGTTGAAAAAGGGAAGAGCGGATTGTACATACGAAATGATTCCATGGACATGGGAGTGAACAACATATCCATAAATTCCGCTTCCTCCTCCGACATTACCTTCATGGTTTTGCCGTCTTGCTTGTACCATGCATGCCAATAGCGATAGGCAAGGGAAACGTCGGACCACTTGATGGTTGTATAGAGGGAGGAAAAATCCACCGTTGACATTCTTGTGAAGTGTTGCACGTCCTCATGATGCAAGCGTGTCAACACATCCCTTGTGTCTCGTAGTGGGGTTCTCAAAGGGTCGCGATCACGGTCACATTTCAACAAAATAGTGCCGCCAATAGATAATAAAATGGAGGCGCTCGTGGTGCACCATCGGTACAAACCAACGAGCGGGCGTGAGGCCCAACCTCCTTTTTTGTTGAGGGAGAGCGACTTGTGTGTTTTGCACGACAAGTAAAATTTTGCAAGAACGGGAGTCTTTGCTTGATCAAGGAAATTCAAAATTACCTTTTCCAACTTCATTGGCATCGCCGAACGAATAAGGATATGCAAATACTCCATCCATGTTTTTGCCTTCTCTTCCCAAATGGACGTGTCACCATCTAATTTGCGATACACCTCACTTTGCATGTGGCTGCTCACCTCACGCATGTAAGTTTGTTTAGAGATGCACACCGATGATCCGTCTTTGTCAGCGCCCACGACCAAGGTATCCCTAAGATACGAATCAACAAGGGACGATTTGAAAGCAATGCCACGTCGATACAACGGTTTGGACCGGAGGTAGTCAATACACAAAAGACTGTCTTCCTCCGCCCGCTTGACCTCCGCTTCAATGATAGAATAGGACTCCGGTATTTCTTCAATCACCTTAATGGGTAGTGAAGTGCCCTTAGGCCGAAACAACTTCTTGTATGGTAGCGATGTGCGAAAATCCGGCTCATCATGATGACCATCTCGTTTTTTCTTTTAAAAAAACGCCGACCATCCAAGTGTGCGAGCAAGTTCTTCACATTCATGGCGAATCGCTTTGAGACGGGGCACAAAGTGAGGTGGGTGGGGATGGGGAACATATTTCGGTCCCAAGGACAACAAGAGTTTGAGGTATGGCGGTGGCTCTTCCACCGCATCGCCATTGAGTGTTTGCACATGCAAGCGCTCATTCAATGCATCCTTCACCCTTGTTGCTTCCTGCCTTTTTGTGCGCCGCCTTTGCCTTTGCCATGTCGCTTTGCGCTTTGTTTTTTGCCGCTTGTTGTTAGCCTTTTGCGTTTGTTGCCCGTGGATGATGGGGTTGATGCACGAGGAGTCCGTGGAGAGTTCGTGCCCTTGCCTTTGGGTGTCGACTTGCCGGATCCGCCCGTTGGGGTCCGGCTTCGGCGCGGTGGTGGGGTTTTGCTTCGTCTTTTGTCGCCTCCGCCACCACCACGTTGCGGCCCGTTTTTTGTTGCGCCACGACCGTCCCGTTTGTCTTGCATGAGCAGCTTCATCGCCTCCGTCAACATTTTGATTTGCTCTTGTTGATTTTGGACGACTTCATCTTGTGCTAAGGCCTTCTCCACTTCCTTGCGCACGGTTTCATTTTGAATGCGTGTAGCACGATCAACCAATTTCTTAGCATGAAAATCCAAGTATTTTTGGTGTGCATTTTCACATTCATAATCAATGTTCCGGCGTGCATCAATCACTTGTGTCATGACCGCTTGCAATTCGAGTTTCATGCGATCACGAAGTGCGGATATGGTACCATCATATTGAGAATCTAGCGCCATGAGCACGTCCGCATCTTCTTGTAGAAAATCTCCAAACTTGTATTCCTTCGCTAATGCTTCCTTTGCTTCAAAGTGTTCGCGTGCGGCCGTCACAAACTCTTGTTGTGCCACCTCCGCTGCTTTCTTTGCATTGTCTACATCATTTTGATGGAATTAAAGTCGGAGTTCACACTCATTTTGATGTAACGTGCGTTGGAGCTCTTCATTGACTACGTGTTTGATCACTTGCGTGCCATCACGAAAGGTAGATTCTTTGGGTTTGAGATCATTGAGCATTTGATGTCGGAGTTTCTTGTGGGCGAACTCCTTCTGCTTGTAGGTGCGGTAGGACAAGAGGTGGTCCAAAGTGACCTTTTTCAATTCCGGGGGCACCTTGGATAGTTCAAACTTGGCACGGTTGTTGTTAGGCATCTCTAACGGCGGGTAATCTTGCACTTGTAGTTAATAAAATCGCCTTGGATGTTTTCACCCTCGTTGTTGAAAAGCAAAATCCACAAAGTTAATCTCGAACTTTTCAATCACGGTGCAAAAGCATATAAAACAAAAGTCCAACACTTCCAAAGTGTTAAAGTACGCGTTTCGCCTCCAGAAGAGGCCTCCTCAGCCTGTGTACAACATGAAGAAAGATGTACATGGGACACAAAATAAAAATTCCAATCCTATGGGTATAGGGTTAGGAATTGACTATGTCACATGGTGGGAAATCCTAAAATGGATTCCCCCCCCCATCAAAACTTCATGTGGGACACAAAATAAAAATTCCAATCCTATGGGTATAGGGTTAGGAATTGACTATGTCACATGGTGGGAAATCCTAAAATGGATTCCCCCCCCATCAAAACTTCATGTGGGACACAAAATAAAAATTCCAATCCTATGGGTATAGGGTTAGGAATTGACTATGTCACATGGTGGGAAATCCTAAAATGGATTCCCCCCCCATCAAAACTTCATGTGGGACACAAAAGGAAAATTCCAATCCTATGGGTATAGGGTTAGGAATTGACTATGTCACATGGTGGAAAATCCTAAAATGGATTCCCCCCCCATCAAAACTTCATGTGGGACACAAAATAAAAATTCCAATCCTATGGGTATAGGGTTAGGAATTGACTATGTCACATGGTGGGAAATCCTAAAATGGATTCCCCCCCCATCAAAACTTCATGTGGGACACAAAATAAAAATTCCAATCCTATGGGTATAGGGTTAGGAATTGACTATGTCACATGGTGGGAAATCCTAAAATGGATTCCCCCCCCATCAAAACTTCATGTGGGACACAAAATAAAAATTCCAATCCTATGGGTATAGGGTTAGGAATTGACTATGTCACATGGTGGGAAATCCTAAAATGGATTCCCCCCCCCATCAAAACTTCATGTGGGACACAAAATAAAAATTCCAATCCTATGGGTATAGGGTTAGGAATTGACTATGTCACATGGTGGGAAATCCTAAAATGGATCCCCCCCCCATCAAAACTTCATGTGGGACACAAAATAAAAATTCCAATCCTATGGGTATAGGGTTAGGAATTGACTATGTCACATGGTGGGAAATCCTAAAATGGATTCCCCCCCCATCAAAACTTCATGTGGGACACAAAATAAAAATTCCAATCCTATGGGTATAGGGTTAGGAATTGACTATGTCACATGGTGGGAAATCCTAAAATGGATTCCCCCCCCATCAAAACTTCATGTGGGACACAAAATAAAAATTCCAATCCTATGGGTATAGGGTTAGGAATTGACTATGTCACATGGTGGGAAATCCTAAAATGGATTCCCCCCCCATCAAAACTTCATGTGGGACACAAAATAAAAATTCCAATCCTATGGGTATAGGGTTAGGAATTGACTATGTCACATGGTGGGAAATCCTAAAATGGATTCCCCCCCCATCAAAACTTCATGTGGGACACAAAATAAAAATTCCAATCCTATGGGTATAGGGTTAGGAATTGACTATGTCACATGGTGGGAAATCCTAAAATGGATTCCCGCCCCATCAAAACTTCATGTGGGACACAAAATAAAAATTCCAATCCTATGGGTATAGGGTTAGGAATTGACTATGTCACATGGTGGGAAATCCTAAAATGGATTCCCCCCCCATCAAAACTTCATGTGGGACACAAAATAAAAATTCCAATCCTATGGGTATAGGGTTAGGAATTGACTATGTCACATGGTGGGAAATCCTAAAATGGATTCCCGCCCCATCAAAACTTCATGTGGGACACAAAATAAAAATTCCAATCCTATGGGTATAGGGTTAGGAATTGACTATGTCACATGGTGGGAAATCCTAAAATGGATTCCCCCCCCATCAAAACTTCATGTGGGACACAAAATAAAAATTCCAATCCTATGGGTATAGGGTTAGGAATTGACTATGTCACATGGTGGGAAATCCTAAAATGGATTCCCTCCCCATCAAAACTTCATGTGGGACACAAAATAAAAATTCCAATCCTATGGGTATAGGGTTAGGAATTGACTATGTCACATGGTGGGAAATCCTAAAATGGATTCCCCCCCCATCAAAACTTCATGTGGGACACAAAATAAAAATTCCAATCCTATGGGTATAGGGTTAGGAATTGACTATGTCACATGGTGGGAAATCCTAAAATGGATTCCCCCCCCATCAAAACTTCATGTGGGACACAAAATAAAAATTCCAATCCTATGGGTATAGGGTTAGGAATTGACTATGTCACATGGTGGGAAATCCTAAAATGGATTCCCCCCCCATCAAAACTTCATGTGGGACACAAAATAAAAATTCCAATCCTATGGGTATAGGGTTAGGAATTGACTATGTCACATGGTGGGAAATCCTAAAATGGATTCCCCCCCCATCAAAACTTCATGTGGGACACAAAATAAAAATTCCAATCCTATGGGTATAGGGTTAGGAATTGACTATGTCACATGGTGGGAAATCCTAAAATGGATTCCCCCCCCATCAAAACTTCATGTGGGACACAAAATAAAAATTCCAATCCTATGGGTATAGGGTTAGGAATTGACTATGTCACATGGTGGGAAATCCTAAAATGGATTCCCCCCCCATCAAAACTTCATGTGGGACACAAAATAAAAATTCCAATCCTATGGGTATAGGGTTAGGAATTGACTATGTCACATGGTGGGAAATCCTAAAATGGATTCCCCCCCCATCAAAACTTCATGTGGGACACAAAAAAAAATTCCAATCCTATGGGTATAGGGTTAGGAATTGACTATGTCACATGGTGGGAAATCCTAAAATGGATTCCCCCCCCATCAAAACTTCATGTGGGACACAAAATAAAAATTCCAATCCTATGGGTATAGGGTTAGGAATTGACTATGTCACATGGTGGGAAATCCTAAAATGGATTCCCCCCCCATCAAAACTTCATGTGGGACACAAAATAAAAATTCCAATCCTATGGGTATAGGGTTAGGAATTGACTATGTCACATGGTGGGAAATCCTAAAATGGATTCCCCCCCCATCAAAACTTCATGTGGGACACAAAATAAAAATTCCAATCCTATGGGTATAGGGTTAGGAATTGACTATGTCACATGGTGGGAAATCCTAAAATGGATTCCCCCCCCATCAAAACTTCATGTGGGACACAAAATAAAAATTCCAATCCTATGGGTATAGGGTTAGGAATTGACTATGTCACATGGTGGGAAATCCTAAAATGGATTCCCTCCCCATCAAAACTTCATGTGGGACACAAAATAAAGATTCCAATCCTATGGGTATAGGGTTAGGAATTGACTATGTCACATGGTGGGAAATCCTAAAATGGATTCCCCCCCCATCAAAACTTCATGTGGGACACAAAATAAAAATTCCAATCCTATGGGTATAGGGTTAGGAATTGACTATGTCACATGGTGGGAAATCCTAAAATGGATTCCCCCCTCATCAAAACTTCATGTGGGACACAAAATAAAAATTCCAATCCTATGGGTATAGGGTTAGGAATTGACTATGTCACATGGTGGGAAATCCTAAAATGGATTCCCCCCCCATCAAAACTTCATGTGGGACACAAAAAAAAAATTCCAATCCTATGGGTATAGGGTTAGGAATTGACTATGTCACATGGTGGGAAATCCTAAAATGGATTCCCCCCCCATCAAAACTTCATGTGGGACACAAAACAAAAATTCCAATCCTATGGGTATAGGGTTAGGAATTGACTATGTCACATGGTGGGAAATCCTAAAATGGATTCCCGCCCCATCAAAACTTCATGTGGGACACAAAATAAAAATTCCAATCCTATGGGTATAGGGTTAGGAATTGACTATGTCACATGGTGGGAAATCCTAAAATGGATTCCCCCCCCATCAAAACTTCATGTGGGACACAAAATAAAAATTCCAATCCTATGGGTATAGGGTTAGGAATTGACTATGTCACATGGTGGGAAATCCTAAAATGGATTCCCCCCTCATCAAAACTTCATGTGGGACACAAAATAAAAATTCCAATCCTATGGGTATAGGGTTAGGAATTGACTATGTCACATGGTGGGAAATCCTAAAATGGATTCCCCCCCCATCAAAACTTCATGTGGGACACAAAAAAAAAATTCCAATCCTATGGGTATAGGGTTAGGAATTGACTATGTCACATGGTGGGAAATCCTAAAATGGATTCCCCCCCCATCAAAACTTCATGTGGGACACAAAACAAAAATTCCAATCCTATGGGTATAGGGTTAGGAATTGACTATGTCACATGGTGGGAAATCCTAAAATGGATTCCCGCCCCATCAAAACTTCATGTGGGACACAAAATAAAAATTCCAATCCTATGGGTATAGGGTTAGGAATTGACTATGTCACATGGTGGGAAATCCTAAAATGGATTCCCCCCCCATCAAAACTTCATGTGGGACACAAAATAAAAATTCCAATCCTATGGGTATAGGGTTAGGAATTGACTATGTCACATGGTGGGAAATCCTAAAATGGATTCCCCCCCATCAAAACTTCATGTGGGACACAAAATAAAAATTCCAATCCTATGGGTATAGGGTTAGGAATTGACTATGTCACATGGTGGGAAATCCTAAAATGGATTCCCCCCCCATCAAAACTTCATGTGGGACACAAAATAAAAATTCCAATCCTATGGGTATAGGGTTAGGAATTGACTATGTCACATGGTGGGAAATCCTAAAATGGATTCCCCCCCCATCAAAACTTCATGTGGGACACAAAATAAAAATTCCAATCCTATGGGTATAGGGTTAGGAATCGACTATGTCACATGGTGGGAAATCCTAAAATGGATTCCCCCCCCATCAAAACTTCATGTGGGACACAAAATAAAAATTCCAATCCTATGGGTATAGGGTTAGGAATTGACTATGTCACATGGTGGGAAATCCTAAAATGGATTCCCCCCCCATCAAAACTTCATGTGGGACACAAAATAAAAATTCCAATCCTATGGGTATAGGGTTAGGAATTGACTATGTCACATGGTGGGAAATCCTAAAATGGATTCCCCCCCCATCAAAACTTCATGTGGGACACAAAAGAAAAAATTCCAATCCTATGGGTATAGGGTTAGGAATTGACTATGTCACATGGTGGGAAATCCTAAAATGGATTCCCCCCCCATCAAAACTTCATGTGGGACACAAAATAAAAATTCCAATCCTATGGGTATAGGGTTAGGAATTGACTATGTCACATGGTGGGAAATCCTAAAATGGATTCCCCCCCCATCAAAACTTCATGTGGGACACAAAATAAAAATTCCAATCCTATGGGTATAGGGTTAGGAATTGACTATGTCACATGGTGGGAAATCCTAAAATGGATTCCCCCCTCATCAAAACTTCATGTGGGACACAAAATAAAAATTCCAATCCTATGGGTATAGGGTTAGGAATTGACTATGTCACATGGTGGGAAATCCTAAAATGGATTCCCCCCCCAATCAAAACTTCATGTGGGACACAAAATAAAAATTCCAATCCTATGGGTATAGGGTTAGGAATTGACTATGTCACATGGTGGGAAATCCTAAAATGGATTCCCCCCCCATCAAAACTTCATGTGGGACACAAAATAAAAATTCCAATCCTATGGGTATAGGGTTAGGAATTGACTATGTCACATGGTGGGAAATCCTAAAATGGATTCCCGCCCCATCAAAACTTCATGTGGGACACAAAATAAAAATTCCAATCCTATGGGTATAGGGTTAGGAATTGACTATGTCACATGGTGGGAAATCCTAAAATGGATTCCCCCCCATCAAAACTTCATGTGGGACACAAAATAAAAATTCCAATCCTATGGGTATAGGGTTAGGAATTGACTATGTCACATGGTGGGAAATCCTAAAATGGATTCCCCCCCCATCAAAACTTCATGTGGGACACAAAATAAAAATTCCAATCCTATGGGTATAGGGTTAGGAATTGACTATGTCACATGGTGGGAAATCCTAAAATGGATTCCCCCCCCATCAAAACTTCATGTGGGACACAAAATAAAAATTCCAATCCTATGGGTATAGGGTTAGGAATTGACTATGTCACATGGTGGGAAATCCTAAAATGGATCCCCCCCCCATCAAAACTTCATGTGGGACACAAAAGAAAAAATTCCAATCCTATGGGTATAGGGTTAGGAATTGACTATGTCACATGGTGGGAAATCCTAAAATGGATTCCCCCCCCATCAAAACTTCATGTGGGACACAAAATAAAAATTCCAATCCTATGGGTATAGGGTTAGGAATTGACTATGTCACATGGTGGGAAATCCTAAAATGGATTCCCCCCCCATCAAAACTTCATGTGGGACACAAAATAAAAATTCCAATCCTATGGGTATAGGGTTAGGAATTGACTATGTCACATGGTGGGAAATCCTAAAATGGATTCCCCCCCCATCAAAACTTCATGTGGGACACAAAATAAAAATTCCAATCCTATGGGTATAGGGTTAGGAATTGACTATGTCACATGGTGGGAAATCCTAAAATGGATTCCCCCCCCATCAAAACTTCATGTGGGACACAAAATAAAAATTCCAATCCTATGGGTATAGGGTTAGGAATTGACTATGTCACATGGTGGGAAATCCTAAAATGGATCCCCCCCATCAAAACTTCATGTGGGACACAAAATAAAAATTCCAATCCTATGGGTATAGGGTTAGGAATTGATTATGTCACATGGTGGGAAATCCTAAAATGGTTTCCCCCCCTATCAAAACTTCATGTGGGACACAAAATAAAAATTCCAATCCTATGGGTATAGGGTTAGGAATTGACTATGTCACATGGTGGGAAATCCTAAAATGGATTCCCCCCCCATCAAAACTTCATGTGGGACACAAAATAAAAATTCCAATCCTATGGGTATAGGGTTAGGAATTGACTATGTCACATGGTGGGAAATCCTAAAATGGATTCCCCCCCCATCAAAACTTCATGTGGGACACAAAATAAAAATTCCAATCCTATGGGTATAGGGTTAGGAATTGACTATGTCACATGGTGGGAAATCCTAAAATGGATTCCCCCCCCATCAAAACTTCATGTGGGACACAAAAAAAAAATTCCAATCCTATGGGTATAGGGTTAGGAATTGACTATGTCACATGGTGGGAAATCCTAAAATGGATTCCCCCCCCATCAAAACTTCATGTGGGACACAAAATAAAAATTCCAATCCTATGGGTATAGGGTTAGGAATTGACTATGTCACATGGTGGGAAATCCTAAAATGGATTCCCCCCCCATCAAAACTTCATATGGGACACAAAATAAAAATTCCAATCCTATGGGTATAGGGTTAGGAATTGACTATGTCACATGGTGGGAAATCCTAAAATGGATTCCCCCCCCATCAAAACTTCATGTGGGACACAAAATAAAAATTCCAATCCTATGGGTATAGGGTTAGGAATTGACTATGTCACATGGTGGGAAATCCTAAAATGGATTCCCCCCCCATCAAAACTTCATGTGGGACACAAAATAAAAATTCCAATCCTATGGGTATAGGGTTAGGAATTGACTATGTCACATGGTGGGAAATCCTAAAATGGATTCCCCCCCCATCAAAACTTCATGTGGGACACAAAATAAAAATTCCAATCCTATGGGTATAGGGTTAGGAATTGACTATGTCACATGGTGGGAAATCCTAAAATGGATCCCCCCCCCATCAAAACTTCATGTGGGACACAAAATAAAAATTCCAATCCTATGGGTATAGGGTTAGGAATTGACTATGTCACATGGTGGGAAATCCTAAAATGGATTCCCCCCCCATCAAAACTTCATGTGGGACACAAAATAAAAATTCCAATCCTATGGGTATAGGGTTAGGAATTGACTATGTCACATGGTGGGAAATCCTAAAATGGATTCCCCCCCCATCAAAACTTCATGTGGGACACAAAATAAAAATTCCAATCCTATGGGTATAGGGTTAGGAATTGACTATGTCACATGGTGGGAAATCCTAAAATGGATTCCCCCCCCATCAAAACTTCATGTGGGACACAAAATAAAAATTCCAATCCTATGGGTATAGGGTTAGGAATTGACTATGTCACATGGTGGGAAATCCTAAAATGGATTCCCCCCCCATCAAAACTTCATGTGGGACACAAAATAAAAATTCCAATCCTATGGGTATAGGGTTAGGAATTGACTATGTCACATGGTGGGAAATCCTAAAATGGATTCCCCCCCCATCAAAACTTCATGTGGGACACAAAATAAAAATTCCAATCCTATGGGTATAGGGTTAGGAATTGACTATGTCACATGGTGGGAAATCCTAAAATGGATTCCCCCCCCTCAAAACTTCATGTGGGACACAAAAAAAAAATCCAATCCTATGGGTATAGGGTTAGGAATTGACTATGTCACATGGTGGGAAATCCTAAAATGGATTCCCCCCCCATCAAAACTTCATGTGGGACACAAAATAAAAATTCCAATCCTATGGGTATAGGGTTAGGAATTGACTATGTCACATGGTGGGAAATCCTAAAATGGATTCCCCCCCCATCAAAACTTCATGTGGGACACAAAATAAAAATTCCAATCCTATGGGTATAGGGTTAGGAATTGACTATGTCACATGGTGGGAAATCCTAAAATGGATTCCCCCCCCATCAAAACTTCATGTGGGACACAAAATAAAAATTCCAATCCTATGGGTATAGGGTTAGGAATTGACTATGTCACATGGTGGGAAGTCCTAAAATGGATTCCCCCCCCATCAAAACTTCATGTGGGACACAAAATAAAAATTCCAATCCTATGGGTATAGGGTTAGGAATTGACTATGTCACATGGTGGGAAATCCTAAAATGGATTCCCCCCCCATCAAAACTTCATGTGGGACACAAAATAAAAATTCCAATCCTATGGGTATAGGGTTAGGAATTGACTATGTCACATGGTGGGAAATCCTAAAATGGATTCCCCCCCCATCAAAACTTCATGTGGGACACAAAATAAAAATTCCAATCCTATGGGTATAGGGTTAGGAATTGACTATGTCACATGGTGGGAAATCCTAAAATGGATTCCCCCCCCATCAAAACTTCATGTGGGACACAAAATAAAAATTCCAATCCTATGGGTATAGGGTTAGGAATTGACTATGTCACATGGTGGGAAATCCTAAAATGGATTCCCCCCCCATCAAAACTTCATGTGGGACACAAAATAAAAATTCCAATCCTATGGGTATAGGGTTAGGAATTGACTATGTCACATGGTGGGAAATCCTAAAATGGATTCCCCCCCCATCAAAACTTCATGTGGGACACAAAATAAAAATTCCAATCCTATGGGTATAGGGTTAGGAATTGACTATGTCACATGGTGGGAAGTCCTAAAATGGATTCCCCCCCCATCAAAACTTCATGTGGGACACAAAATAAAAATTCCAATCCTATGGGTATAGGGTTAGGAATTGACTATGTCACATGGTGGGAAATCCTAAAATGGATTCCCCCCCCATCAAAACTTCATGTGGGGACACAAAATAAAAATTCCAATCCTATGGGTATAGGGTTAGGAATTGACTATGTCACATGGTGGGAAATCCTAAAATGGATTCCCCCCCCATCAAAACTTCATGTGGGACACAAAAAAAAATTCCAATCCTATGGGTATAGGGTTAGGAATTGACTATGTCACATGGTGGGAAATCCTAAAATGGATTCCCCCCCCTCAAAACTTCATGTGGGACACAAAATAAAAATTCCAATCCTATGGGTATAGGGTTAGGAATTGACTATGTCACACATGGTGGGAAATCCTAAAATGGATTCCCCCCCCATCAAAACTTCATGTGGGACACAAAATAAAAATTCCAATCCTATGGGTATAGGGTTAGGAATTGACTATGTCACATGGTGGGAAATCCTAAAATGGATTCCCCCCCCCTCAAAACTTCATGTGGGACACAAAATAAAAATTCCAATCCTATGGGTATAGGGTTAGGAATTGACTATGTCACATGGTGGGAAATCCTAAAATGGATTCCCCCCCCATCAAAACTTCATGTGGGACACAAAATAAAAATTCCAATCCTATGGGTATAGGGTTAGGAATTGACTATGTCACATGGTGGGAAATCCTAAAATGGATTCCCCCCCCATCAAAACTTCATGTGGGACACAAAATAAAAATTCCAATCCTATGGGTATAGGGTTAGGAATTGACTATGTCACATGGTGGGAAATCCTAAAATGGATTCCCCCCCCATCAAAACTTCATGTGGGACACAAAATAAAAATTCCAATCCTATGGGTATAGGGTTAGGAATTGACTATGTCACATGGTGGGAAATCCTAAAATGGATTCCCCCCCCATCAAAACTTCATGTGGGACACAAAATAAAAATTCCAATCCTATGGGTATAGGGTTAGGAATTGACTATGTCACATGGTGGGAAATCCTAAAATGGATTCCCCCCCCCTCAAAACTTCATGTGGGACACAAAATAAAAATTCCAATCCTATGGGTATAGGGTTAGGAATTGACTATGTCACATGGTGGGAAATCCTAAAATGGATTCCCCCCCCCATCAAAACTTCATGTGGGACACAAAATAAAAATTCCAATCCTATGGGTATAGGGTTAGGAATTGACTATGTCACATGGTGGGAAATCCTAAAATGGATCCCCCCCCCATCAAAACTTCATGTGGGACACAAATAAAAATTCCAATCCTATGGGTATAGGGTTAGGAATTGACTATGTCACATGGTGGGAAATCCTAAAATGGATTCCCCCCCCATCAAAACTTCATGTGGGACACAAAATAAAAATTCCAATCCTATGGGTATAGGGTTAGGAATTGACTATGTCACATGGTGGGAAATCCTAAAATGGATTCCCCCCCCCTCAAAACTTCATGTGGGACACAAAATAAAAATTCCAATCCTATGGGTATAGGGTTAGGAATTGACTATGTCACATGGTGGGAAATCCTAAAATGGATTCCCCCCCCATCAAAACTTCATGTGGGACACAAAATAAAAATTCCAATCCTATGGGTATAGGGTTAGGAATTGACTATGTCACATGGTGGGAAATCCTAAAATGGATTCCCCCCCCATCAAAACTTCATGTGGGACACAAAATAAAAATTCCAATCCTATGGGTATAGGGTTAGGAATTGACTATGTCACATGGTGGGAAATCCTAAAATGGATTCCCCCCCCATCAAAACTTCATGTGGGACACAAAATAAAAATTCCAATCCTATGCGTATAGGGTTAGGAATTGACTATGTCACATGGTGGGAAATCCTAAAATGGATCCCCCCCCCCCTCAAAACTTCATGTGGGACACAAAATAAAAATTCCAATCCTATGGGTATAGGGTTAGGAATTGACTATGTCACATGGTGGGAAATCCTAAAATGGATTCCCCCCCGATCAAAACTTCATGTGGGAACACAAAATAAAAATTCCAATCCTATGGGTATAGGGTTAGGAATTGACTATGTCACATGGTGGGAAATCCTAAAATGGATTCCCCCCCCATCAAAACTTCATGTGGGACACAAAATAAAAATTCCAATCCTATGGGTATAGGGTTAGTAATTGACTATGTCACATGGTGAGAAATCCTAAAATGGATTCCCCCCCCATCAAAACTTCATGTGGGACACAAAATAAAAATTCCAATCCTATGGGTATAGGGTTAGGAATTGACTATGTCACATGGTGGGAAATCCTAAAATGGATTCCCCCCCCATCAAAACTTCATGTGGGACACAAAATAAAAATTCCAATCCTATGGGTATAGGGTTAGGAATTGACTATGTCACATGGTGGGAAATCCTAAAATGGATTCCCCCCCCATCAAAACTTCATGTGGGACACAAAATAAAAATTCCAATCCTATGGGTATAGGGTTAGGAATTGACTATGTCACATGGTGGGAAATCCTAAAATGGATTCCCCCCCCATCAAAACTTCATGTGGGACACAAAATAAAAATTCCAATCCTATGGGTATAGGGTTAGGAATTGACTATGTCACATGGTGGGAAATCCTAAAATGGATTCCCCCCCCATCAAAACTTCATGTGGGACACAAAATAAAAATTCCAATCCTATGGGTATAGGGTTAGGAATTGACTATGTCACATGGTGGGAAATCCTAAAATGGATTCCCCCCCCATCAAAACTTCATGTGGGACACAAAAAAAAAATTCCAATCCTATGGGTATAGGGTTAGGAATTGACTATGTCACATGGTGGGAAATCCTAAAATGGATTCCCCCCCATCAAAACTTCATGTGGGACACAAAATAAAAATTACAATCCTATGCGTATAGGGTTAGGAATTGACTATGTCACATGGTGGGAAATCCTAAAATGGATTCCCCCCCGATCAAAACTTCATGTGGGAACACAAAATAAAAATTCCAATCCTATGGGTATAGGGTTAGGAATTGACTATGTCACATGGTGGGAAATCCTAAAATGGATTCCCCCCCCATCAAAACTTCATGTGGGACACAAAATAAAAATTCCAATCCTATGGGTATAGGGTTAGGAATTGACTATGTCACATGGTGGGAAATCCTAAAATGGATTCCCCCCCCATCAAAACTTCATGTGGGACACAAAATAAAAATTCCAATCCTATGGGTATAGGGTTAGTAATTGACTATGTCACATGGTGGGAAATCCTAAAATGGATTCCCCCCCCATCAAAACTTCATGTGGGACACAAAATAAAAATTCCAATCCTATGGGTATAGGGTTAGGAATTGACTATGTCACATGGTGGGAAATCCTAAAATGGATTCCCCCCCCATCAAAACTTCATGTGGGACACAAAATAAAAATTCCAATCCTATGGGTATAGGGTTAGGAATTGACTATGTCACATGGTGGGAAATCCTAAAATGGATTCCCCCCCCATCAAAACTTCATGTGGGACACAAAATAAAAATTCCAATCCTATGGGTATAGGGTTAGGAATTGACTATGTCACATGGTGGGAAATCCTAAAATGGATTCCCCCCCCATCAAAACTTCATGTGGGACACAAAATAAAAATTCCAATCCTATGTGTATAGGGTTAGGAATTGACTATGTCACATGGTGGGAAATCCTAAAATGGATTCCCCCCCCATCAAAACTGCGGCGCGTTCGGCTCTCTAAAAAAGCGCGCGCCGCGGCCGCCCCTTTCTGGCTCTCTGCAAAAGCGCGCGGCGCGGCGGCGCGTCCGGCTCTTAAAATGCGCGCGGAACGGCGGCGCGTCCGGCTCTTGAAAAGCGCGCGGCGCGGCGGCGCGTCCGGCTCTCTGCAAAAGCGCGCGGCGCGGCGGCGCGTCCGGCTCTCTGAAAAAGCGCGCGGCGCGGCGGCGCGTCTGGCTCTCTGAAAGAGCGCGCGGCGCGGTGGCGGGGGGGGGGGGGGGGGGGTGTCAGACCGTTGGGGGGGGGGGGGATGACAGACGTTCGGGGGGGGGGGTCCGGCTCTTTGCAAAAGCGCGCGGTGCGGTGGCGGAGGGGGGGGGGGGGCGTCCGGCTCTCTGCAAAAGCGCGCGGTGCGCTGGCGGGGAGGGGGGCTGACACACCGTTGCAGGGGTGGGGGGGGGGCGTGATAGACGTTTGGGGGGGGGGGGCGGGGGAGGGGGGCGGCTCTCCAAAAAAGCGCGCGGTGTGGCGGCGCGTCCGGCTCTGTGCGAAAGCGCGCGGTGCGGTGGCGGAGGGGGGGGGGGGGGGGGGGGGCGTGACAGACGTTGGGGGGGGGGGGGGGGGCTGACAGACCGTTGGAGGGGGGGGGGGGGCGGGCGCGGTCGGGGGGGCGTGACAGACCATGGGGAGGGGAGGTGACAGGCCGTTAGAGGGGGGGGGGGGGAGGGGGCGTGATTGACCGTCTCGGGGGCGTCCGGCTCTCTGAAAAAGCGCGCGGCGCGGCGGCGCGTCCGGCTCTCTAAAAAAGCGCGCAGTGCGGTGGCGGGGAGGGGGTGGGGGGGTGGGGCGGGGCTGACAGATCGTTGGAAGGGGTGGGGGGGGGGGGCTGACAGAAGTTTTTTTTTGGGGGGGGGGGGCTGACAGACCTGGAGTTTGGGGGGCTTGACAGACCATCGGGGCGGGGGGGGGGGGGTGGGGGCGG
>CAXIWF010002088.1:0-14507 GCA_964036045.1 Eutreptiella sp. 'Long Island Sound 2002' | reverse complement strand
GGAACACCACAAACAGGATCAAAGTCAGAATTGTGATAGTATTCTTCCAAATCAAAGCATTGTAAGCAAAGAGGGGCTGCATATAGACAAGTGAGGAATCATATACGCAGCTCAAATGGTTTTATAAACACAATAAATGTTTTTGGATGAAAAACTGGCACGACTCATGTCCCATAAGTAGATCCTTGCACTTCATGTGCACTTCTTTGGTGAAGATAGAGCTGGTTAGAAATCTGGGGCATGGGTGTTGGGCCAGACACAGGAAATGGCTTGGCCAGCTTGGCCAAGCAACTGAATTCAGAAACAGTTACATTCTGGAACCACAATAAGTAGTAGAAACTTTTGAGTATAGGGGTCCTGAGGTGGGAGACCACTAGGCTTAACCTACAAGGCCCAAGGCATGGAGTGCCTACATTATTTCGGTATAACCTCCATGAGGGATGATACCTCCGCTCCTTTGAGTGGTAGGGGTGAACTTCATGGGGGTGCTAGGGTTATAACCCTAGTTGCTTGAGAAAGTGTACTTAAAGCTTCAAAAGAGAAACAAAAATGGTTAAGTGTTAGTCTCGGTACTTCCTTAGGCAAAAAGGGGGGCTGTAGCCTGGATCAAGTCCCCCAAGAAAGACATGGTAGTGACTTTTTCTTACTTGCTGCCAGACCAACCTGCAGGCATGGCTTCCAACCTCACTGTTGGGGGAATCACTGCACTTGACACGTGCCAGCACTCAGATGGGCCGATGCAATACTCTGCAATACTGAGCAGTGGGATTGATTGTTTTGACCCACAAAAATCGCACTTTTCCTCCCCACCCATCCCACCCGTGGTGCACACAGACCACCTCAATCAACAAAATCAGGTCACATACATGATGTGCACTGGACACCTGTTGTACTGCACGAGCCATTTGTGCTCCCCCCGCGCTGCTGGTGTCTCCGACTGGTATCCGTGTCTGCACGTGCAGCCAGTGACAGTGTGCCTTCAGCGCTTGCCTCCATAGGGCTCAGTGCTACTGCCCTGGGTTGCCTCTGTGATTTGCCACACAAGTGTGCGCCATAAGAAGGGGGGGGGGCGGGGGGGGGCTGGGAAATTTGTAGGGGGTTGTGGGGGTTGTTCTTGCGGGATAGGGAAGAGCATGCACAGCGCCTGCTTGCCTGGTGCATTACCGGGCAGGAGAAGGGGGATCAACGGTCGGTATCCATCCACTTAATGGGCAGGGCGCAATCATCATTCACACTGCATCCGTTCCGTTGTTCCACTGGATATGCTATGGACAAATCGAGATGAATTGCTATGTATTCATCTGCCACAAATGCAAAGCGTTGTCCTTGTCCTTGAAAGCCGCCAAGCGCACCAAGCGCACGGATTCCTAGTAAGATATACCGAGCGGGTGCCGAAGCGGTAGTTTTGTTATTAAGCGATCGTTGCCGTCTTTCGTGCACCAAAGAGGATACCAGAGGTGGAATCGAACATAGTTTTGAAACCTACACCTCCCCACGTGGCCGGATTTTCGCAAGATGAAAGTCTCTAAAATGACCTATTTTGTATCCTTGAATCTAAGCATCATGGTGCAAGCATCGGAAGACACCAACCTCCATTGTCCCAAAACTTGTTGCTTACCACTCCCACAAAACACCAACCACAAATGTAGAACCACTGAACTCTTAGTTTGACGAACCAATCTACCACAATGGTAAATTGGCAATGGTGGCATCTTACAAATTGAGACCTTGTTGATGAACTACGAACGTGCATACCTCAGGATGGAATCCGAAACTTTGCGGTCACGGAGCTCTTTGCAGACCGAGCAGGCCTACAAACTTCTTCTTGTTCTCGGCTGCATAGAACTGAAGATAATCGACCGACAAGGGTAAAACGGCGATCCGGACCAGAAAAAAAATACAGAATAAAAACTATTGAGTTACCTAATAGAAACATGTAAAAAACGCATGCATACCGTTCAGGAATAAAAAGATAATTTCTCCGTTGACCACCCCAGTCTGGCGCGCAGGCGGCTTTGGAAAAGCTGACGGATTTGACATCCCGCATCCATTAAATTTATAGGATTTTCCCATCCAAATCCCTTCCCCACATTGGAATTTATCCTCTCCATGCATCCCAAATCCTCCCAATTTATGGATCCAAATATCCCTTTTTATCCTCCAAAATCTTCCTTTTTTTAGGCATTTTTCTTCCCCAGTCACCATTACCCCCGTCTAGTGAAGTTACTGCCACCAGGCTGATTTTTTTGTGGATTTGGATCAAACAATTTTTTGGGTCATTACAAATTACAATTTTTCGTGCATTCCTCTGTTGTTTAGCTTTTCTGCGATTCGGCCCTCGCTTGACAGTGGGCCAGCTTGTGCAACAAGTCTACCGGTTAATTTTGGGTGTCCCAGGGTCGTGGTGGAAGACACGCCTCAGGCGATTATATGATTTCTGGGAGATGCAGCATTTTTTCCCCCTGCATATGATCTATGAGTGGCAGAAACAAGCACGGTCCCTTCGAACGGACGGTGACCTATCGTCGCTAGACAACGGGGACTCGGTCCTACCCGTATTTTCCGTGAGATCCTGAGTGGCCCCGAGATATCCCCTGGAGAGAAGGAGCTGGAGTGGGAGGGTGTGGGACATTTTCTCTCTTATGGTTTGGTAAATACACAGTGTGTTTTGTTTTGCTGAGGTTGTAGCCTTGACGGAAGGTTGGGTAAAGTATGCTTGGCTTTTCAGCACCGCGAGTTGTCACCTAAATTGTGGTAGCGCCGCAGCAACTGTCACTGGTGCTGAAGCGCACATGCGACCCGTGGCGCTAGTCAAAAAACACCGCTCCCAGAATCGCCTGTTCCAAAGTGGGATCGTGAAGTGAACTCTTGTTCCTGCAGGTATTTCAATATTTTTTGAACATGATTAGCAGTTTTAATGAAGTACTGAATTTTTGGAACCTTCGGGATCGAGTTCTGCAGAGGTGCATTCTGACTGGCCTACCATGCGTACTGTAGGTGCATGCCAGCATTGGTGGTCAATGGTTATCTGTGTGATTGAATGTTTGTCTACTAACGTGGACATGTGCTATGTTGAGCGAGTCTTTGGAACAGCGAAAGGTGTGAGGTTCGAATTGGCATGAGTTATGCACGGGGCTATGGTAAACAATGATTCGTTTTGAAGATTTGTGACCGACTATCCCAATGTGTCTTTCACGCTGGTTTCAGCCTATTAATGCATTTGTGAGCAGCTGTTCTTGTGCACCGTTTCTCGCCGTGCTTGCCATTCGCATTTTGCCTCCCATAACACTTGGGCGCTATCTGGGGTTTCCAAGGACAAGCCACAAGTGGTCAGAAGCCAGCTGCAAGGTCAATGGTTGTTCAAATCTGGTCGTGAAAAACGCTGTTGCTGCAATGTACTCAGATCCTCAATAATGCTTCAGAGCTGAAAAGCGGACGAGAGTAGAACGACAGTGTTGGTCATTTCACAATTGCCGTCTATTGGACGCCAACCAACGCACATGCAATACAACGATTTAGACACAAAACTGGATACACGTTCTCACGTTTTGAGAAAGTTTTGCACTGCTGGTCGAATTGCACCAAGCCATCGCAGGAGGCACTGAAAGGATGACGTGATCAAACTGTGAGACCGAACTCTTTGCAACGGGCAAGGCATTTTTGAGGCAAATGGGGCAAATTGGGTCCATCTTTGTCACACTCTGAACAATCCGTACATGCTGCACCACGATTATGTATGTTTGCCTCAGAGTGTTGACATCATGTAGAATATGTCACCTTTGCGGGATGTGGTGGTGTTTTGCTTATTCTATTGCATTACCACCACGGCACCGCAACGAACCCGCGTCATCTTGCGAGAATGGAGTGGCAACTTGGGTACTGTGTATGCTGTGCTGGTCGTTGCACGCTGTTTCATGCACTTTCCGGCACCTTTTTTCACCGTGAAGGATCAAACCACTGTGTCAATTTCGACGTCTTGGGCCCGTTGTGTGCATGAAACGTGTGGTGTTGTTGGGGTGTGTATGTGTGCATGCGTGTTTGTGTGAAGTGTGAATCGACCCACATGAACTCAAATTGCAAGCAACGCTGTCACTATGGGAAGGTTACAGAATGCTTTTTTGTTGAGACTCTTGGTTACGTTGTTGAGCGCACGCGCGCGCGCGCGTGTGTGTGTGTGTGTGCATGGCAAAACAAAACCATAATAACATATGGACTGCAGGTTATGTTTTTTTGAAACTGTGCAGCTTTTGCTCAATGGCTTTGGCATTGCGTTGCACACACAGACACGCACACCATAGCTGCCAAACGAATGTACAACGCGACATACAACAAAGGCACAATAATCGGGATGCCCCAGTGTAGAAAAGGTACGTACCACACTTCTGTTTCTTGTGCTTTCCCGTGCGGGCTGTTGCATGACGGCTTGCATTAGGTCCGGTGCGGAACAAACGTGCGACCTCCGGTCACACCTCACACGGCCCGTGTGAACTTCCGAAAAGGCCGTGAATAGTGCTGCCAAACCATCATGCGGTGGCGAAGGCGCGCTTTTAAGCATCTTTTACTCAAACCTCCGAGGGGGTAAAGAGTCGCTCCTGTAGGCTGTGGCGGGGCTGGCATATGAAGAAGAAAGCCTATTGAGTCTGCGGGAGACAGCATTTTGGGGTGGTTTGTCGTGGTGCTTATGTTGCTGGTTGTGTGTGTATGCTGGGCATGTGTTTCCTAGTTGCGGAAACGTTGAGTAGGTGTTGTGCATTGGATCGCGTGCGTGCGGTGTTCGTGGCATGTTTCCTGTCGACAACTGCATGTGCTACCAGGAAACAACATGGTGCAATATGCCATTGGGTACGCCATTTCACTGGAGCTCAACAAGTCATTCTTCGTGCCCGCAAATCCGCTGATGCAGGTCCTGTTCACCTGGGGCAGACTCCCAACCTCCAGCCACTTTTCCTCCCTCCGCTCAGCCGCCCTCACACCTGTGCCTAGAGCCGGAAGACGTTGCAGAGACAACCCCGCATTCAGTTGTTCCGGGAAAAGCATGCCACTCCAGTCAGACAGGGTGGGTTTTTGGTATGAGGGTTGATACGGGACTGCAGCTCATGCTGGAGTGCGTCGACGTGGCGTTTGGCAGGTGGGTGGGCAAACCCTGCACGGCCTTTGGTGCGAGCCGAGCATATGCCCCCGGCTCGCCCCCATATCCATGCATCCCGTGCAATGCAGTGCACTGGTCGTAGCAAGGATGCATGCTTCCATCCTTGGACGAGCCATGCAAACAGCATTTGTGCTGCTGCTGACTGCTGTCCTGTCCTGAAGAGCATATGCACTTCCCCATGGAACCAGAGGCTTAAATGGCGGGGCAAACGCAGGCAAAATATTCAGGGGTTACTTCTGTAGCGCAGTCTCCCAAGCATCGCTGATCCCACTGCAGATCAGGCCCTCCGGGCAGTTTGGGTTTGCTGCAAGTGGTAACTGGGGGCAAAAGAGCAGCAGCATGTGGCGTCACTGGCAATCATCAGGCCACCCACAACGAGACAACGTATGGGGATTCAGACCCTTGCATGCAGAGCCGAGACCTTCAACCCCCACCCCCCACCACAGGAGGCACCCGACTCCCACAGACATCGTTCACCCCACCCCTCTGGACCGGTGACAGAGCCCTAGACAGCCAGCCACCCCTCGCGAGGGGTGGCTGTCTAGGGCTCTGTCACCGGTCCAGAGGGGTGGGGTGAATGATGTCTGTGGGAGTCGGGTGCCTCCAGCCATCCGGCTGTGGTGAGATGAGGGATGATGGACGGTGGAGTTTTTGCGTTTGTCACAACCTGCAGGTCGACCAGTGTCAGGGGGCCTGGCCTCGTTGTTACCTTTGTATGCGGTGGCGGCGGCGGCGGCTGCTACCTGCACAGGACCCGCTTGAGCAGGCACACTATGTGGCATGCACCCCTCAAACTGCCTTACCCCAGTTCCTGCCCCGTTCCTCAGTTGTTTGTAAGGTACACTCAGGCATGGAAAATGCGCAGCAGGCGCTACGGGGCAGGGCCAGCCTGTCCCAACGCAACAGTTGCAGCCCGCACAGCTCCGAGTCCGACCCAAGACGGAGCTGTGCAGCATGTCTGCTGTCTCACTGTATGCTTGCGGATGTCCTCAGGAGGCCTTCTTGCTGCCATCGTCCCGCGCACTGCCCGCGGAGCGCCCGATGCTGGAGCAGCTGTTTCCATCACAAGATCCCCCCCCGATCGAGTGCAATGACTACCGCAAGAACATTGCTCCACTTCTGCCGCGCTTCAAAGATTTCTGCTATGCAGGTGCTGTGCTGTGTTTTTTTTCGTATTGCCAAGTGTTGAGTTTCATGGTGTTGGACAGTTTGGTGGTGTCACAGCAAGCAAATGCGGACATTGACGCCTCAATGGGACCCCAGCCAGAGCCATGGAAGCGCACTGTGCACCCTGCCCTGAGTTCCCACCTGGACGATGCATCCAATTACACCAATCCTCAAACTGGAAGGAAATAGTTGCATAACCAGTGGTCCCCACCCCCCCCCCCAAAAAAACAGCGGCATATTTTCTCACGGCCAGGTTGACCATCGCTGGCGATGTGATTTTCTTTGCAGAATTTCAGTGGTGACGGGCGCCATTTTTTCTTTCTTCTATGTCCAAATCTGGTGAGTAGGTTTGGCGGGAAAGCGCCTTACCCCAGTGGGGACTGCGCAGGCCGGAAGTGGAGCCGGCCGTGGGAGCGACCCCCTTCCCAGGTCAAGGGTTGGGTTCTTGGCCCCCAATGGGGCAAGGGACAGAGTGCCGTCATGATGCTGACGAACTGTGGTGGCCGGGTGTCACTGTGAGCGATCGCGGCAGTGCTGGGCACCATGCGGTTGTCCCGTGGCTTGGGCTCTGGCCGCATCTCCTCCTTCCCCCTCTTCCTGGTCATGGCTCCTTGGGGCGCATCAGATTGTTGGCATCTAAAAGAGTTCGCATCACTTGCATCCACACTTCTTGCGTTCGGAAAAAGTTGCGCCGGGATGTGAAGGCCAATGGCCCTTGCGGTGCATGGGATACCTGAGCAACAGCCTGGGGGGTGCGGCATTGTGGGCAGGAGAGAGGATTTCTTTTTTTTTGTGAGGAAGGAATCCTGAGAATGGATGGAAATGTTTGGAAAGGACGAAATGGATAGCCTTGTGCAAACCTTTTTGCACATCTTTAGCAGCAACAACAGAATGAGGGACAACAAACCAGTGGATGTTGCACACTTTTAGCGGCAACAACAGAATGAGGGACAACAAACCAGTGGATGTTGCACATCTTTAGCGGCAACAACAGAATGAGGGACAACAAACCAGTACCCTTTTGCACATCTTTAGCAGCAACAACAGAATGAGGGACAACAAACCAGTGGATGTTGCACATCTTTAGCGGCAACAACAGAATGAGGGACAACAAACCAGTACCTTTTTGCACATCTTTAGCAGCAACAACAGAATGAGGGACAACAAACCAGTGGATGTTGCACATCTTTAGCGGCAACAACAGAATGAGGGACAACAAACCAGTACCCTTTTGCACATCTTTAGTAGCAACAACAGAATCAGGGACAACAAACCAGTGGATGTTGCACATCTTTAGCAGCAACAACAGAATGAGGGACAACAAACCAGTGGATGTTGCACATCTTTAGCGGCAACAACAGAATGAGGGACAACAAACCAGTACCCTTTTGCACATCTTTAGCAGCAACAACAGAATGAGGGACAACAAACCAGTGGATGTTGCACATCTTTAGCGGCAACAACAGAATGAGGGACAACAAACCAGTACCCTTTTGCACATCTTTAGTAGCAACAACAGAATCAGGGACAACAAACCAGTGGATGTTGCACATCTTTAGCAGCAACAACAGAATGAGGGACAACAAACCAGTGGATGTTGCACATCTTTATCAGCAACAACAGAATGAGGGACAACAAACCAGTGGATGTTGCACATCTTTAGCAGCAACAACAGAATGAGGGACAACAAACCAGTACCTTTTTGCACATCTTTAGCGGCAACAACAGTATGAGGGACAACAAACCAGTGGATGTTGCACACCTTTATCAGCAACAACAGAATCAGGGACAACGGACCAGTACCCTTTTGCACATCTTTAGCAGCAACAACAGAATGAGGGACAACAAACCAGTGGATGTTGCACACCTTTATCAGCTACAACAGAATGAGGGACAACAAACCACTACTTTTTTGCACATCTTCAACGGCAACAACAGAATGAGGGACAACAAACCAGTGGATGTTGCACATCTTTAGCAGCAACAACAGAATGAGGGACAACAAACCAGTGGATGTTGCACATCTTTGGCAGCAACAACAGAATGAGGGACAGCAAACCAGTACCTTTTTGCACATCTTCAGCGGCAACAACAGAATGAGGGACAACAAACCAGTACCTTTTTGCACATCTTTAGCAGCAACAACAGAATGAGGGACAACAAACCAGTGGATGTTGCACATCTTTAGCAGCAACAACAGAATGAGGGACAACAAACCAGTACCCTTTTGCACATCTTTAGTAGCAACAACAGAATGAGGGACAACAAACCAGTGGATGTTGCACATCTTTAGCAGCAACAACAGAATGAGGGACAGCAACAACAGAATGAGGGACAACAAACCAGTGGATGTTGCACATCTTTATCAGCAACAACAGAATGAGGGACAACAAACCAGTGGATGTTGCACATCTTTAGCAGCAACAACAGAATGAGGGACAACAAACCAGTACCTTTTTGCACATCTTTAGCGGCAACAACAGTATGAGGGACAACAAACCAGTGGATGTTGCACACCTTTATCAGCAACAACAGAATCAGGGACAACGGACCAGTACCCTTTTGCACATCTTTAGCAGCAACAACAGAATGAGGGACAACAAACCAGTGGATGTTGCACACCTTTATCAGCTACAACAGAATGAGGGACAACAAACCACTACTTTTTTGCACATCTTCAACGGCAACAACAGAATGAGGGACAACAAACCAGTGGATGTTGCACATCTTTAGCAGCAACAACAGAATGAGGGACAACAAACCAGTGGATGTTGCACATCTTTAGCAGCAACAACAGAATGAGGGACAACAAACCAGTGGATGTTGCACATCTTTGGCAGCAACGACAGAATGAGGGACAGCAAACCAGTACCTTTTTGCACATCTTCAGCGGCAACAACAGAATGAGGAACAACAAACCAGTGGATGTTGCACATCTTTAGCAGCAACAACAGAATGAGGGACAACAAACCAGTGGATGTTGCACATCTTTAGCGGCAACAACAGAATGAGGGACAACAAACCAGTGGATGTTGCACATCTTTAGCAGCAACAACAGAATCAAGGACAACAAACCGCACATCTTTAGCAGCAACAACAGAATGAGGGACAACAAACCAGTGGATGTTGCACATCTTTAGCAGCAACAACAGAATGAGGGACAACAAACTAGTGGATGTTGCACATTTATAGCGGCAACAACAGAATGAGGGACAACAAACCAGTACCTTTTTGCACATCTTTAGCGGCAACAACAGAATGAGGGACAACAAACCAGTGGATGTTGCCATGTTGGGTACCATGACTGTGGCTTGCTCACATGTCCACACAAGACACAATGCAGATGAGCTATCAACCAACAATGCTTCAGGTGCAGTGGGGTTGGAGGATAACAAAACAATGGTCCCAACATGCAACATCCAAAGAGGGAAAAACATTTTTCCAGGGGCCGAACACACCATTGTTGCTGGAAACAGCCGTTTCGCATCTTTGGCACAGGTTTTGACCAGCCCTCGGCAAAGCTAGATACTGCAAAAAATGTCCTTTCGTATCCTAGGAGGCATATACTGTCACAACATGCCCACTCACACCCCTCAGAGTGGGTACCACGGGGTCACCGAGGTCGCCAAAACCACCTACATGGTACTCTGGGTAGATTCTCTGCGAGGTGGACTTGCCGAAGGCAATAGAATTTAACCCCTTGTACAATCATTATCTTGTCCAATGAACGCATCCCCCAATCAGTTTTTGGTCCGGACCCCCCCCCCCGGACCCCCCCCCCCACTTGAAACCCACTTTTTGGAGCTTTTGAGGGAGAAAAATGCTTCACAAAAGGGTTGTTACCAGGAGAGAGCCTCTGGCATGCCTGTACTGCACGGTTGCATCGTTTGTGCAGGGGTCCATTTCGATCATCACGGCTTCAGTAGGCACCGGCACGCGTTGTTGGCGGAGTTTCAGTGGCAACCCCCCATTCAGTTGTACAGGTCTGTTCAGTGCCCCACCCAGCACCGCCGGTTTGCAGCCCGAATCCCCACTGCGCCGTCAGTTTTACGCTGTCATTGCTCCCAATCCTGGGAGTTTCTGTGTGCGGGCAAGCGCACGTTTTTCACATTCAGTTAAGGCCCATGGTGTGTAGTGGCAGTGAACGAATTCTTCTGGTTGAATAGATTTGCACGCATTTGCAGTTGTCCTACAAATCACAATCCCCCACCGCTGTATCCGGTTGTATGTATGGCCCAGAGTATCTCCTGCAACAATGAAAATGGAAAATTTTTGCATGACAACAGCATGGTTGGTTGGGGTTGAGATTTGAACTAGGATTTTTGATTGTTCTGGAAACATGCAATATCTTTTCGGGAGACGCACCGCAGCTGAAAAGATGTCACGCAGACCTACGTACAAAACAAATGGTGTTTTATTGGTCTTTCGTTTTTCTTACTTTTAGTTTTGGCAAAACCATCACCTATGTCATTTCAACATGCACATACAAACGCAGACAAAGATCCTGAAGACTGAGACAAGCTGGGCCAAGCATTGAAAGCGGGAGGAGGGCGAACCTTTTGGATTACACAACCTTGGAAATGTTGGATGTAAAACGATTTTTTCACATTGCGCATCGCTTTATGGACACCAAAGCAAATGGGTCTCACCATGGTGGCCCTTCAGTCAAGTGTACTGCAATTCCAGTCCCCCCCCCCTTTTCGAACGACCTCTTTCCACGACAGGAAGTAATCCCACACAATCTGCATCAGCAATGCGCGTGAGCACTCTGCCCCAAAAGCCAATTCCGAACGGGTCTGCCGCGCGTTGGTTTCTGCACTGTGCGCACACCGCACGTGTACCGCGCCCGTTGCTCCTCGTAGAACTGTGATTTCAAAGGGATGCTGCACGGAAACGAAATCCGGTGGTCCCTGAAGGTCGCCGCATGCCGCACGAAAGATGTCACAGCCCCTGTGGGTGCCTCCAAGGGAATTTGCTGCAGTGGGGGCACCAGGACGCCACACCACCGGCAAAACAAAACCACAACCGGCGGGTGGCCGTTCTGGGGCATACTGTCGCACCAGGCTGCTTCTTCAACAGCGGGTATTTCGGTTACCAAACTGCGGTTGCAAATCCCTCCAGGACAATCCAATCATCGGGCCTGGCCGGGTCCGGAGCAAAGTGCGCGTGCTTCTTCGGAGCCTCCCGGCAGTAGCCGCCGGCAGTTGGTTGGGCAGTTGGTTAGGATTTTCCCTCGCACCAGAATGTATGCAATCCACGCAGACACCCCCCCCGAGGGAACAGTTTCCATGCGAGACATTTTCTTTATCGATTGATTTTTAGGAAAGTCTGGACACCCGCCGCTTGGCAAATGATGCTTGACCGCCGAACCGTTCCTGCTTAGTCCCTGGAACTCGGGAGAGTCGTGCTGCACGCCCCCCTCCGTATCCTTCACACCGTCGGCACTCCGCATCCGTTGCGCGCGGCCGCATCTTGGGCACTCCGTTCTGTGGCAGGCAGCAGGAGACCCGCAATCTCGAAAATCGATTCGGCACCGAGGCAACGTTCGTCGCAGTGCACATGCGCTTGGGCGACCGAGCGCTCCAGACCAACTGGTTGGCTCCCACCCCCGAGTACGTGATGAAGGGCGTCATCTACTTCCAGAAAGTGCTGCCAAACCCCGTCTTCCTTCTGTTCACAGGTCACCCCTCCCCGTCCGCCACCTTTGGGGTCACTGGGTTCTGCCTGGGCTGAGGGAAGCATTGTTGTTGGGGGAGGGGGAGGGGTCCAAAAGCAGAGAAGGCGGATCCGAAGAAAACAGCGGTCCAAGAGGCGCGGCACAAGATTTTGTGGTTGCGAAGTGCAGCAGACAGAGGGACACTTTCGGATTCAGTGCGGCTATGGCTGGACGATGTTCCCCGCGTAGTGCTTTCTATCCGGCGTTTGATATTTGTTCTTCCTCTGACATTTGTTCACTCAGAGGGATGGTTTGTGAGTGCACAAGGATGAACAAACCCGATCGGTACTTTGCGAACCCTCGCCCATTGTTTTGGGTGCGGTGGTTGTCCTGGCACCCTCGTTCTGAGGCATATTGTCGCACCAGGCTGCTTCTTCAACAGCGGGTATTTCGGTTACCAAACTGCGGTTGCAAATCCCTCCAGGACAATCCAATCATCGGGCCTGGCCGGGTCCGGAGCAAAGTGCGCGTGCTTCTTCGGAGCCTCCCGGCAGTAGCCGCCGGCAGTTGGTTGGGCAGTTGGTTAGGATTTTCCCTGTGGCTTCCGATGACGGAACCGACCCGAGGGTCAATATGTTGATGCCCCCCAAATGATCATGGGGTGGCGGGGTGTGGTCAGCCCATATCCCCAGGTCATTTGGTGCGGGCCACCGGCCCCAGGCCATGTGAGTAGTGGGTTCCGCTGGTAGCCACCGTGCTCACCGGGTGTGACCTGCACCTCCGGAGTGTGTGCACGTTCAACAGAAAGGGCCCTGCATACCACCCACAACCCCCAAAGATCGGTGCAGTTTTCTTGGCCGCCCCGCTCAGCCGCCCGGAAGTCTCATTTCCACGCACACGGCACAGACGTGTTGACCAGGTCCTGCCTCACGTGCGGGGCCACTGAGGGGACCGCCTTTTCAAGGTCCTGCTGCCTGTGGGCCTCCTTATTGACAGTGCTCAAGCGTACGAGAAGCATTTCAAGGGGTTCTAACCAAGGTGGGGATCTGGACCTCAGGGTAACCATGGGTTAGCTGGGGTTGGCTGCAGAAATCCTCTGCCACTTGTACTTCGCTCACTGTATTGCCCATCCTTCTTCCACAGACTGCCCCAGCTGCAACTATGTGAAACGTGTGAGGGAACTGACACCCAACGCCACCTGGTACCTGCATGAAGGTTTGTTGGAGATTTCGCTGTTGTGCCCCCTGATCTGAAGTGTCATCCTCCCACATGGCCACTACTCCAGGTGGATTTATCTTAGCCTCGGTCATGAGCAAGATTCATGTACTCGTCTACAGCCGTAGTATAAACCTCTTAGGTAGTATAGTGGTCAGTATTTCCGCCCGTCACGCGGAAGACCCGGGTTCAATTCCCGGCCTGAGAGTCTCATCCGTCTTGTCATGTAAAGCTGGTCAAAGTTTGTCCTCCCTGGGGTTAGGACTCTATTTTCTTACCAATTTGGTGTTGCAGTAAGCAGGAAATCCCCTGCTCTCAGAGACTCCGGACAAATAGCTCACCGACACAATTGCTACAACGTGAGACAGGCTGGATACCAAGGGATACCAGCACCCGTACTGGATCACTGGATCCTTTTTTTTGTAAGATCCCGCAGCTCAGCGTTCCACTGCCACTCGCCTGCTTGGTGTGATCATTCCTGCTGGAATGCTGGAATGTATTCCGTGCTGTGCTGTACAAAATGACGCCGCTGGGTCTCCTCTAATTTCTTGCTTGTGGTTTGTGTTCTAGCAGCCTGCATGCTGTGATCGTATCTTTCGGTTCAGATCAAATAGTACTTTGAATCCCTTACACCCCCAATCATCGAGTTCGTTGTCTGGGATTCTGTTAAGATGTCATGTTGCCATGCCTGGGAACGATACCAGCTGTAGGTGTGCAACTCAAACATGGAAATACTCCCTGGACCCCGTCGGAACTCGACATGTCATGGGAAAGCAGAAGCCAGAACTCGTACCCTTTAATCTCCAAAAACCGTCAATGTATTCGCATTGTACCCACAAGATCCAGCCAAAGCATTTCACCTGTTACACAGAATGGAGAACGACACATGATTGGTTCACAGGGGGAGGATGGACGCGAAAAAGTTGCAGGGGTCCTTGGCCATGACATGACCTGAGGAGGAAGTATTTTGTGGGCGTCAGTTCCCCTGACACCCCTGCTGGGGTTTAGGCCAACCCCGCTTACCAAAACAGCGGACAGCGTTGCAGTGCAGCCTTGTGTTGGGGGTTTCAGGACTCCGTGCCCCACCTGCCCCACAGCAGACGGGGGTTGGTACCAGGGACGGGCGGTGGGAGAGGACGCCACAAGACTTGCCTTCCTCTCCCCGTACCCTGGCTGCCGTTCCACTGAGGCCCGTTGGGTTTCTGCCCGGGGGGGGGGGGGGGAGGGTCAGAAGGGGGCCCCCATAATTGCCCATAATTCCCCATAATTCCTGGACGTTGGCGAGCAATAGTCGTTTGGCGCTGGCGAGTGGATATCGGG
>CAXIWF010002087.1:0-16072 GCA_964036045.1 Eutreptiella sp. 'Long Island Sound 2002' | reverse complement strand
CATCACAGAAAACGGCCTGAATCACCCTTGCACGCTGCCCTGTACGGGCGCAGGTCTTGATATCGGCCAACTGCCAGTGACCCTGAACGGGCCACAGCTCTGAGCTTCCATGTATTAGCCACCCAGTTGAGGTGAATATCCGGACCGATGTCACAGGGGACCACGAGGGCCCCAAGCAACCAGTGCACAGTCATCAGATTGTCGCCGGTGTAATGAGCCATTCACAGATTCACTCTCAATCCCATGTATTCTGACACTTGCATGGCTTAGTCCTTGAGAGAAGCATATGACAACTGGCAGGATCAACCAGAATCACTCGACTGCATCATGCCCAGGAGCGACCATCGAACCCCATGAAGGGGCGTCAATGGCCTCTCCACGGTGGCTTGCCGTGAGCCACGCCCTCCGACGGACGCCCCGTGGAGGAGCCAATCCGTCGGTGACTGCATCAAACCACGGAGAACCGGAGCTCTCCAAGCGCCCGTGCATGTGCATGCACGGGCCGCGTCTCGGAACCCGCCGGAGATGGACTCCGGCGGGGGGCGATCTCGGATCCATGGCCAGAGGTGGCGCGCACCCCATGGCCGACAGCCAAGGCTGTACCAACTCACGATCGAATGCCTCTGCATCATCTCCGTTGCCCCGCCGCAGGGCAGCCTCGCGAGGGCTGCGCCGCAGCGGGATCGATACAACCAGAACGGGTCTTATCCACGTGGGGGCTGGGTTGATTTGTATAGCGGAGGTTGCAGCCTGCCTCACGCTGTGACCCAGGATCGCCTCCGGCGGTCTCGGGGCCGGGGCGCCATGCGACGCCGCCGGGGGCCTCCCCTTACATAGTAACAAACGGGCCCCGCGGAACGGGAGCTTTCCTCGCGCGATTCGGCCGGGCGAGCCGAAACGGGGATCCATGAAGGCTGCACAGGACATCCGGCTGGGATGGTGACGGGCTGACCCAGGATCGCCTCCGGCGGTCTCGGGGCCGGGGCGCCATGCGACGCCGCCGGGGGCCTCCCCTTACATAGTAACAAACGGGCCCCGCGGAACGGGAGCTTTCCTCGCGCGATTCGGCCGGGCGAGCCGAAACGGGGATCCATGAAGGCTGCACTGGGCAAGCACTGGAATCACCACGTGGAGGCCTGCTCCGCGCGATGATCCCAGTGCCAGCCCTTGACCAGAGGCAGAGAACCCACAGCATGCGGGGCCACTGCGGCTCACAGGCTCGGACCGGTACTAGTCTCATACGATTCATCTCCGGTGAAGCAACTTCCTCGCCTTAGTACACCAGCCCATGAGAGTCACGTGATATGCATGCGGGACCGTGTCCAAAGAGGCATGCACAATGGTAGGCCCGGAAGCCCACCATCAATGTCACGCTATCTCATGCAACCTTGCCGCGGAATGTTTCGACTGCATCACTGCTGACTGGAGGGCGATGCCTCGGATCCAAAACCATAGAAAGCCATGCGATTGTCCAATCACGTCATCTTGCCTCCTCCGACCGGAGGCGTGCGCTGCTCTCGCTGTGCCGCGGCGAGGCCTCCGTGGGCCCTTCGAAGGACGTCACCAGAGACTGAAGCCCAGGCCTCTTCACGGCATTCGAGACGCACGCCCCGGCATTGGCCATCGGAGATCCAACCCCGCGCGGAACGCAGGGCACGCTAGCCTTATTTGACAGTGCTTGTCCAAAGTTCGGTATGCGGAGGCGATCGGGCACTGAGCCCCATGGGGTGTTTGTCGGACACTCTGGTACAGGATGCACCGAGTCGCACGAAGCCATGCGCTCGGATGCTGCTGCCCCATGGGGTGTGCACACGCCGGGTGCCCGGTTCAGACTTAGATGCTTTCAGCCAATATCCGCCATGTGTAGACTAGCAAGCCCCGGCCGCTCAGCCGACCACAGAAACCAGAGGCATGGCACGAGGGTTCCTCTCGTACTACCACGCGCTGCCGTCGTCAAACCCAATCATCACAAGTGTGAAGGCAATCGCGAAGGATCGCCGTCGAGAAGCAAACCGTGCTCATCGGGAGTTCTGAAGACAGAATAGCGGCCGTTGCAGGAGGGTAAAACCAACCTGTCTCACGACGGTCTAAACCCAGCTCACGTTCCCTGTTGGTGGGTGAACAATCCAACTCTTCTACTCGGCTGCAGGTGAGAAGCTAGGAAGAGCCGACATCGAAGGATCAAAAAGCAACGTCGCTTCGAACGCTTGGCTGCCACAAGCCAGTTATCCCTGTGGTAATTTTTCTGACACCTCTGGCTTCAATATCCGGAACTCGCGTGCTTGACCAAAGGATCGCAAGGCCACGCTTGCACATTGTGGACTCTTACTGAAAGTGACTGCATCAGCAGTGCCTTTGACCTGCTCCTCTGTGAGGGGTTTCCGTCCCGCCTGAGCAGTGCTTCGGGACACCTGCGTTGTCCTGTAACAGGTGTGCCGCCCCAGCCAAACTCCCCATCTGAGCAGTGTCCCGAAGCTGCGGCGAACAAAGCACCTGGGTCGCACACGGGCCCGAGGGCCCGGAACTGTGCTTGGCACACGAAGCGGTGAGGCCGTGAGGCACGACGCAAGGGACGTGCCTCTAGGTCGGGCACCAAGAGGTGCCAGCGGCTGCCGTACCCGAATCATCCGATTAGTAAAGCGGCTGTGGAGGTAGTGGTATTTCATTGCAAGCTTGCGCGTAGCAGCGCGGAGCCTCATCATATCCAGAAGGACGGAAGAGCCGACAGTCGAGATGGCCGCGAAGGCCATGATCAATGCCATGAGTTGGCGCGCACTTCCCACCTGTGCTACACCCTCCATGCTGCTGCACTCTGTCAGACTAGAGTCAAACTCAACAGGGTCTTCTTTCCCCGCTGGAACACCCAAGCCCGTTCCCTTGGCGGTTGGTTCACCAGCCAGCATCTAGGGACAGCAGGAATCTCGTTGATCCATTCATGCGCGTCAATAATCAGTCGACGAGGCATTTGGCTACCTTAAGAGAGTCATAGTTACTCCCGCCGTTTACCCGCGCTTGGCTAAATCTCTTTGCATTGACAATCAGAGCACTGGGCAGAAGTCACCTCGCGGAACCAGCCAGCAGGTCCCATCGCAAAGCTGTGTTTCAATTAAACAGTCAGATTCCCCTGCGTAGTACACAGTTCCGAGTAGACCACACGTGGGTGCCACGGATGGGGCCGACGTCTCAGGTCGGCCATCTCCCCGCCCACGGGAACTGAAGCCAGGCCGCACCCGAAGGCACAGCCTCTCTTCTTTGCACACCCAAAGCTCCGTGCCTCCACCCAAGAGCCGCGGCGGGGCGTGCTTGGCCGTTCCGAGGCACAAGGATCACGCCCGCTGGAGAAGCGGCCTTCGGCTGAGGTGGGGCCTGGACGCCCACGGCCAGAGGACGGCTGGGAAGCCAGCCCTGGCACAGGACAACCAAGCCCCGGAGGGTTCCGTGCAATCCCGACGGGCAGGCCTGACACCCTGGCCCTTGGAGCCACCGCATCTTCCGAAGGTACACAACCAGTTTGCCGATTTCCCTTAGCTGCATTTGCACTGTTGACCAGCGGCGTCTAGCCGAAGAGACCAGCTGCGGTGATTCGGTACGGAGCCATTCCAATCGGATCAGAGCCCCCAGATGGGGGCTTGTCCCGGTTTGGTCACCAAGGGTTCACGCTTTGTTGCACAACTTCGCAGGGCGTTCCATGGAGTCGGTGGCCACCAAAGGCATGGCGCATTCCGGGTCGGCCGAGGCCAAACCCTCAGAGCAGGGCACGCGTAAGTCCAATGGTACCAATGCAGCACCATCTTGCCAAGCAGAGAGCTATGTCGCCATGCAGCATGTCAGTGGATAGCCCACACACTCCAGCTGTCAGATGGAAAAGACAACTCCACAGGGGCGCCACCGAGACGCGGCCCCGCAGCACCGGACTTGAGAACACCAGCGTTGCCACTGGCCCTTCCCAGCAATCTCTCCGAGAAAGCGTTCTGAGTATCATCAGCCAAGACCCTGGTACCAGCGTGTCGGAATATTAGATTCGTCTGCCTGTTCGCCACTCCTGCAAGGCAGAGCCCTGGCACCGAGCTTCACCCGAAGGGCACAGCGCCGCGCACCCCATGGCACCCAGTGGGGGACCAGCACGGCGCCAGCCGCGGGACGGGCGACCCGGAGCCAGAGGCCCCGAACTTTGCAGCCTTTGCCGTATCCGTGAGCATTGCCATCTGGCTTACAATCGACTGACCCATATTCAACGGCTGTTGGTATGGAAGCCTGCTCCACTCCAGTCCTCAACCACTCAGGCCAGCAGCAGGCCTCTGCAAGAGAGAGCCTGCATGAGCCACCAGAAAGAATACTCGCTACTGCAACCAAGATCTGCACCAAGGGATACTTCCCTCCGGGTCACCCCGGAGCCAGCACCGCGAACCCTTGCGTCTCGCCTACGCACTGCTGCACCTGCCCTGCTGCCACAGCAGCGGCGCGGTGTAAGTCAAACAACGCCTCTGGCTTGAGCATCATCCATTTTCGAAGCTGCCCGCTTCGGCAGGTGGGTTGTTACACACTCCTAAGCGGATTCCAACCTTCATGGCCACCGCCCTGCTATCTCTAGCGGACAACATCCTTTGTGGATTCTATGTATGAGCCAGCACTTGAACCCTGCAACCGCGCTCTCGGATCATCCCGCATCGCCAGCACTGCTTACCAGTAATGGCCCACATGGGGCTGCACACTGTTCCGGGTTGGGCCCCAGCGGCCTCAGCGGATGCCCGGGCAGAATGCCCCACCCCGCTGAGGCCAGAAGGCTGCCACCATCTCTCAAACACACTCAGGCACAGCGGACTGCGTTGGGCACGCCGTCGGCCAGGGATGGCCTTTGACGCGCCACACACAGACGCCGGATGCAGAGAAGTGTGCCTCCGATGCTTGCCCATTCACAGTTTGAGAATAGGTTGAGGACTGATAGACTCCCCAGAATGCCTCTCATGCATTGCTTTACCGGACAAAAGCCGCATCACGATCGACGAGTTCGGACACACTCCCAGCCCCAGCTATCCTGAGGGAAACTTGGGCGGAAACCAGCTACTAGATGGTTCGATTGGCCTTTCACCCCTATGCCCCGCTCAGACAACACGATTTGCACGTCAGGATTGCGACCGGCCTCCACCGCAGTTTCCCACGGCTTCGCCGTAGCCAGGTATAGTTCACCATCTTTCGGGTCCCATGGAGGACACCTCGCACTCAGAACCAGTGTCCATTGGATTCAGGCTCGGCAGCTCTTGCATCAGATCGGTTTGCCATTGCACGCCATGGAGAAACATGCGGCACGCAGCACCATAGATCCCGCATGGATCCAAGAGGCAGCACCGCGGCGCAGAGTCCCCAGAGGCATGGCCACACGCTCTTCAGAGTCCCCAAAGGCGCGGTGAAACACAGTAGCACCGCGGAGAAAGTGGTCCGTTCGCTTTAACCAGGCAACGTTCGGGAGAATCGGCAGCTGCGGCCACTGCTGCATGCCACGCCTGGGTCGGGTCGCGGAGGCCAAACCCGGCCAAGGCGGCGGCACAGCGGGCCCCGCCACCAGTTGCTCCGTACCAGCTTTGACTACACGCACAGCATTGCCTGCGGCCTCCGATAGACTCCTTGGTCCGTGTTTCAAGACGGGCAGGGGATGTCCCTGCCTTGCCAAGCCACTCTTGACACCTTTGCACCACTGTGCACCAACCGGGGTACCGAGAGCCGGGATGAGAGACCTGGAGGGCCTGCACACCACTAGCTCTCCCACTGATTGCACCCGGCGCGGTTGGTAGGCACATGCATCCGGTGCACCACACAGGGGCACACCGGACACCCACAGGGCCATTCTGCCTTGCCACATTTGCCCTCTCGAAGGATGATGCTCCGTGACATGGGTTACGGCTCCGGGCGGGACAGCAGAGCACCAAAGAGCAAAGCCAAGCCCGGAAGCCATCCAGAATCCCAGCCAATGAAGCCTCTTCTCCGTCGGGGCATAGGTCACAGCGACCAAATGCATGCCCCCAGGTCCAGACAGGCGGAGTGCCTCTGCCAGAATGCCACTGCGAATCGATCCCACCAGAGAGTGGGGCTCTGCAGCCAGCCGCAGGCCAGACCCGAGGTCGCTTGTCCAAAAGCCGGGAAGGGCCCCACGACCGCCAATGCCTGTGCGAGAGCCACGGATGGTCCCGCCAGCCACTTCACGGTCCGGGGCCGCATCGCAATCCTCTGTGTCAGGGAAGCATCCACCACCGGTCGCCTGCCGCAGCTTCAGGCACTTTGAACCCTCTTTGCAGAGTCCTTTGCACGTTTCGATCAGTCTACTTGTTAGCTATCGGTCCCATGTCTGTATGCAGCCTTGCCACGGACATGCCTGGCCGTTTGACCTACAGTCCCAAGCAGCTCTACTCCAGGGTCTGGCGTGTGTGCACACCATGGCTAAGAACACCGACCAGTCCTCTTGACAGGAGGGCTGTAGCCCAGGTATCGCGGACCATCCCAGGCCACTCTGACTCTGGATCGGCGCCATAGTAGGTCTGTGCAGCCGTGACAGCCATCCCCATGCCAGCATTGCATCCCGGAGTGCACCCAGTGCTCACCGCATCAGGTGACCAACAACGATACGGGTAGACCGTGTCAATCTGGTTCATTCGCCATTACTGAAGCCATTGCGATTGCTGTCTCTTCCTCTGCCAAGTGATATGCTTAAATTCAGCAGGTAGCTCTCTGTGCTTCAGGTCGCCAGCCGATGGCATTGCGAAGCAATGCAACCCGATGAATCATCCATCAGGGCCGTGCACCGGGAGTGTCAAACCCATCACCCGCGGCCGGAGAAGGCCCAACACCAGCGCCGCGTGCCATGATGGTTCCAGCGCCGTGCAGGGCTTGGCCGCGGGTGATGCAACGGTTCGAATCACTCCACAATGCAGCATGCTCCAACGGTTCTCATCAACGGGCGTCCGAAGGCCAATCGGAGGGCAACACCACGGGTCTCTGTCTCCAGAGGCCGTTGGCACCGCCCCGCTCTGAGCCCGCGGAGTCGCGGCTGGGCCGCGGTCCGTGGGCTCCATGATCAAGCCTCTGCGCGCGGAGAGGTGAAGGACACCCCTCCGCGCTGCTCTGCACGCCAAATGACCCCATGATGAACATGGGATCCCGTGGCATCATTGCAGCCGTATTGGATAACGATTCCGACTCAGACACTGAAGCATCGAAAGGGAGAAACCGGCATTGAACCGCTGGTCTCCACTTGCCTGTTGCGTTCAAAGGTAGTCATCTCCACAAAGCTCACGAGTCTCTGCATTTCGCAATTCCCGTATCGAAGGCTACTCCGTTCTTCCACATCACATGGACCAAGGCATCCACTGCAGCAGGTTGGACATCAACAACCATCTATCTCTGCTCCCTGGCGCGGGAGAGCCCTCAGCGCCGTCACCCACTGGTTGACCAGCAGGTGGCGTTGCACAAAGCTTCGACAATGATCCTGCTGCAGGTTCACCTACAGCAACCTTGTTACAACTTTTGCTTCCTCTAGCAACAGAACATCGCCCAAATTCCATGACAAGACATTGATGTGCACGAGTGCCAATCAGCTTGAGTTCCTGAGGGCTTTATCATTCTGCCATCAGTAGCAACGATGGGCGGTGTGTATAAATGGCAGGGACATAATCTGTGCAAGCTGATGACGTGCACATACCAGGCATTCCTTGTTCATGACAGATAGTTGCAAGCATCAATCCCAAACACGCATTCACAGCTGCAAAGGTTGCCCGCCCACTTCTGGGCAGGACGGTCCCATGGATGGGACACCAAGGCTTGTTCACTGGACCAGTGTAGTGCGCGTGCGGCCCAGAACATCTAGGAGCATCACAGACCTGCTGTTGGCTCTGGCTTGCGTGCACTTGGTAAACATGCACGGCACCCGAGAGAAGCAGCATACCCGGCACTCTCAGACGGGTAATCCACGAGCCCCGGTGGGACCGGCAAGCCGACCCACGGGTCAGGTGTTCCGTCCTACATGAATGCGAGACCGGGGACTATTCAGAGGCAGAGGTCTCACTCGTTATCGGAATCAACCAGACAAATCACTCCACCAATCAGGAGCGGCCATGCACCACCGTCCAGAGGATCAAGAAAGAACCCTCAATCTGTCAATCCCGACTGCGTCCTGACCTGGTAACATTCCCCGTGTTGAGTCAAATTAAGCCGCATACTCCACGCCTTGTGGTGCCATTCCATCAATTCCTTTAAGTTTCAGCCTTGAGACCGTACTCCCCCCTGAATCCGTAAGCTTTGATTTCTCGCTGCAGAGGAGTGAAACCGATGGCATCCTGTTGAGGAGATTATGGCCCACCGACACCGAGCTGACATAGTTTACAGCGGTAGACTACGATGGTATCTGATCATCTTCGCTCCCCACACTCTCGTTCTTGATCGACGAACATGCTCCAGTGGAACGCCTTTGCCGCAGTTGATCCCACAGCGGTCTGAGAATTTCACCTCTGGCGTGTCAATATCCATCACGACGAACAGACCCATCACTGCCGTTCAGAGCCAGCACCGCCCAGCTGCCCGGTGAAGGCCACCGCCGGAGCGGATAGCCTCCGGCCATCTGGGGGCACCAGCACTGCGTTGCCCTTTGCGGACCCTGAGACTCAGCAGAACAGCTGTGTCCACATATGGTCGATCCTTTGCCATCCCGCGCTGAATCATGCAATCAAGTCACGTTTGCTTTGGACGCGCTGAGTTGTTCACAGTGGCATCCATGGACGGCTCCGAGGTCGGGTCGCAAGTGACCCGCGCCCATGTCAGAGGCATGACCGCATCAGCCACCACTGAAGGAGGCTTCTTGCCGGAGCGGTCCGAACCCATGCAAAGCGGGCACGGGGACCATCTGCAGGGGGTTTGAATCCAGCAGCGCATCCACGGAGGCCGCCACCCGGCCTGACGGCCGGGAGACAGCCCCAGCAGAGCGGCCGGACGCCCTGCAGCCCCATGCCCAGGGGTTGACTACGAGCTTTTCAACAGCAGCAACATTTGTATACGCTCTTGGAGCTGGAATTACCGCAGCTGCTGGCACCAGACTTGCCCTCCAGTTGATACTCATTGCTGCGTTTGGATAGCATTCATTGCGGAGTCCCACCCACCACACAGGGTGAGCAGGGCTGCTATGGCTCGTCGCTGTCTCGCCAGACCAGTGTCGGCAGTGGACAATTTGCGCGCCTGCTGCTCGCCTTGGCAATGGTAGCCGTTTCTTAGGCTCCCTCTCCGGAATCAAACCCTGATTTCCCGTTACCCGTGATAGCCATGGTGGTCCACTACACCACCAACCAGAGCTGATAGGTCAGAGACTCACACTGTGGAGCATTCATGGTAGAACCATCTTTGCCATCACAGAAAACGGCCTGAATCACCCTTGCACGCTGCCCTGTACGGGCGCAGGTCTTGATATCGGCCAACTGCCAGTGACCCTGAACGGGCCACAGCTCTGAGCTTCCATGTATTAGCCACCCAGTTGAGGTGAATATCCGGACCGATGTCACAGGGGACCACGAGGGCCCCAAGCAACCAGTGCACAGTCATCAGATTGTCGCCGGTGTAATGAGCCATTCACAGATTCACTCTCAATCCCATGTATTCTGACACTTGCATGGCTTAGTCCTTGAGAGAAGCATATGACAACTGGCAGGATCAACCAGAATCACTCGACTGCATCATGCCCAGGAGCGACCATCGAACCCCATGAAGGGGCGTCAATGGCCTCTCCACGGTGGCTTGCCGTGAGCCACGCCCTCCGACGGACGCCCCGTGGAGGAGCCAATCCGTCGGTGACTGCATCAAACCACGGAGAACCGGAGCTCTCCAAGCGCCCGTGCATGTGCATGCACGGGCCGCGTCTCGGAACCCGCCGGAGATGGACTCCGGCGGGGGGCGATCTCGGATCCATGGCCAGAGGTGGCGCGCACCCCATGGCCGACAGCCAAGGCTGTACCAACTCACGATCGAATGCCTCTGCATCATCTCCGTTGCCCCGCCGCAGGGCAGCCTCGCGAGGGCTGCGCCGCAGCGGGATCGATACAACCAGAACGGGTCTTATCCACGTGGGGGCTGGGTTGATTTGTATAGCGGAGGTTGCAGCCTGCCTCACGCTGTGACCCAGGATCGCCTCCGGCGGTCTCGGGGCCGGGGCGCCATGCGACGCCGCCGGGGGCCTCCCCTTACATAGTAACAAACGGGCCCCGCGGAACGGGAGCTTTCCTCGCGCGATTCGGCCGGGCGAGCCGAAACGGGGATCCATGAAGGCTGCACAGGACATCCGGCTGGGATGGTGACGGGCTGACCCAGGATCGCCTCCGGCGGTCTCGGGGCCGGGGCGCCATGCGACGCCGCCGGGGGCCTCCCCTTACATAGTAACAAACGGGCCCCGCGGAACGGGAGCTTTCCTCGCGCGATTCGGCCGGGCGAGCCGAAACGGGGATCCATGAAGGCTGCACTGGGCAAGCACTGGAATCACCACGTGGAGGCCTGCTCCGCGCGATGATCCCAGTGCCAGCCCTTGACCAGAGGCAGAGAACCCACAGCATGCGGGGCCACTGCGGCTCACAGGCTCGGACCGGTACTAGTCTCATACGATTCATCTCCGGTGAAGCAACTTCCTCGCCTTAGTACACCAGCCCATGAGAGTCACGTGATATGCATGCGGGACCGTGTCCAAAGAGGCATGCACAATGGTAGGCCCGGAAGCCCACCATCAATGTCACGCTATCTCATGCAACCTTGCCGCGGAATGTTTCGACTGCATCACTGCTGACTGGAGGGCGATGCCTCGGATCCAAAACCATAGAAAGCCATGCGATTGTCCAATCACGTCATCTTGCCTCCTCCGACCGGAGGCGTGCGCTGCTCTCGCTGTGCCGCGGCGAGGCCTCCGTGGGCCCTTCGAAGGACGTCACCAGAGACTGAAGCCCAGGCCTCTTCACGGCATTCGAGACGCACGCCCCGGCATTGGCCATCGGAGATCCAACCCCGCGCGGAACGCAGGGCACGCTAGCCTTATTTGACAGTGCTTGTCCAAAGTTCGGTATGCGGAGGCGATCGGGCACTGAGCCCCATGGGGTGTTTGTCGGACACTCTGGTACAGGATGCACCGAGTCGCACGAAGCCATGCGCTCGGATGCTGCTGCCCCATGGGGTGTGCACACGCCGGGTGCCCGGTTCAGACTTAGATGCTTTCAGCCAATATCCGCCATGTGTAGACTAGCAAGCCCCGGCCGCTCAGCCGACCACAGAAACCAGAGGCATGGCACGAGGGTTCCTCTCGTACTACCACGCGCTGCCGTCGTCAAACCCAATCATCACAAGTGTGAAGGCAATCGCGAAGGATCGCCGTCGAGAAGCAAACCGTGCTCATCGGGAGTTCTGAAGACAGAATAGCGGCCGTTGCAGGAGGGTAAAACCAACCTGTCTCACGACGGTCTAAACCCAGCTCACGTTCCCTGTTGGTGGGTGAACAATCCAACTCTTCTACTCGGCTGCAGGTGAGAAGCTAGGAAGAGCCGACATCGAAGGATCAAAAAGCAACGTCGCTTCGAACGCTTGGCTGCCACAAGCCAGTTATCCCTGTGGTAATTTTTCTGACACCTCTGGCTTCAATATCCGGAACTCGCGTGCTTGACCAAAGGATCGCAAGGCCACGCTTGCACATTGTGGACTCTTACTGAAAGTGACTGCATCAGCAGTGCCTTTGACCTGCTCCTCTGTGAGGGGTTTCCGTCCCGCCTGAGCAGTGCTTCGGGACACCTGCGTTGTCCTGTAACAGGTGTGCCGCCCCAGCCAAACTCCCCATCTGAGCAGTGTCCCGAAGCTGCGGCGAACAAAGCACCTGGGTCGCACACGGGCCCGAGGGCCCGGAACTGTGCTTGGCACACGAAGCGGTGAGGCCGTGAGGCACGACGCAAGGGACGTGCCTCTAGGTCGGGCACCAAGAGGTGCCAGCGGCTGCCGTACCCGAATCATCCGATTAGTAAAGCGGCTGTGGAGGTAGTGGTATTTCATTGCAAGCTTGCGCGTAGCAGCGCGGAGCCTCATCATATCCAGAAGGACGGAAGAGCCGACAGTCGAGATGGCCGCGAAGGCCATGATCAATGCCATGAGTTGGCGCGCACTTCCCACCTGTGCTACACCCTCCATGCTGCTGCACTCTGTCAGACTAGAGTCAAACTCAACAGGGTCTTCTTTCCCCGCTGGAACACCCAAGCCCGTTCCCTTGGCGGTTGGTTCACCAGCCAGCATCTAGGGACAGCAGGAATCTCGTTGATCCATTCATGCGCGTCAATAATCAGTCGACGAGGCATTTGGCTACCTTAAGAGAGTCATAGTTACTCCCGCCGTTTACCCGCGCTTGGCTAAATCTCTTTGCATTGACAATCAGAGCACTGGGCAGAAGTCACCTCGCGGAACCAGCCAGCAGGTCCCATCGCAAAGCTGTGTTTCAATTAAACAGTCAGATTCCCCTGCGTAGTACACAGTTCCGAGTAGACCACACGTGGGTGCCACGGATGGGGCCGACGTCTCAGGTCGGCCATCTCCCCGCCCACGGGAACTGAAGCCAGGCCGCACCCGAAGGCACAGCCTCTCTTCTTTGCACACCCAAAGCTCCGTGCCTCCACCCAAGAGCCGCGGCGGGGCGTGCTTGGCCGTTCCGAGGCACAAGGATCACGCCCGCTGGAGAAGCGGCCTTCGGCTGAGGTGGGGCCTGGACGCCCACGGCCAGAGGACGGCTGGGAAGCCAGCCCTGGCACAGGACAACCAAGCCCCGGAGGGTTCCGTGCAATCCCGACGGGCAGGCCTGACACCCTGGCCCTTGGAGCCACCGCATCTTCCGAAGGTACACAACCAGTTTGCCGATTTCCCTTAGCTGCATTTGCACTGTTGACCAGCGGCGTCTAGCCGAAGAGACCAGCTGCGGTGATTCGGTACGGAGCCATTCCAATCGGATCAGAGCCCCCAGATGGGGGCTTGTCCCGGTTTGGTCACCAAGGGTTCACGCTTTGTTGCACAACTTCGCAGGGCGTTCCATGGAGTCGGTGGCCACCAAAGGCATGGCGCATTCCGGGTCGGCCGAGGCCAAACCCTCAGAGCAGGGCACGCGTAAGTCCAATGGTACCAATGCAGCACCATCTTGCCAAGCAGAGAGCTATGTCGCCATGCAGCATGTCAGTGGATAGCCCACACACTCCAGCTGTCAGATGGAAAAGACAACTCCACAGGGGCGCCACCGAGACGCGGCCCCGCAGCACCGGACTTGAGAACACCAGCGTTGCCACTGGCCCTTCCCAGCAATCTCTCCGAGAAAGCGTTCTGAGTATCATCAGCCAAGACCCTGGTACCAGCGTGTCGGAATATTAGATTCGTCTGCCTGTTCGCCACTCCTGCAAGGCAGAGCCCTGGCACCGAGCTTCACCCGAAGGGCACAGCGCCGCGCACCCCATGGCACCCAGTGGGGGACCAGCACGGCGCCAGCCGCGGGACGGGCGACCCGGAGCCAGAGGCCCCGAACTTTGCAGCCTTTGCCGTATCCGTGAGCATTGCCATCTGGCTTACAATCGACTGACCCATATTCAACGGCTGTTGGTATGGAAGCCTGCTCCACTCCAGTCCTCAACCACTCAGGCCAGCAGCAGGCCTCTGCAAGAGAGAGCCTGCATGAGCCACCAGAAAGAATACTCGCTACTGCAACCAAGATCTGCACCAAGGGATACTTCCCTCCGGGTCACCCCGGAGCCAGCACCGCGAACCCTTGCGTCTCGCCTACGCACTGCTGCACCTGCCCTGCTGCCACAGCAGCGGCGCGGTGTAAGTCAAACAACGCCTCTGGCTTGAGCATCATCCATTTTCGAAGCTGCCCGCTTCGGCAGGTGGGTTGTTACACACTCCTAAGCGGATTCCAACCTTCATGGCCACCGCCCTGCTATCTCTAGCGGACAACATCCTTTGTGGATTCTATGTATGAGCCAGCACTTGAACCCTGCAACCGCGCTCTCGGATCATCCCGCATCGCCAGCACTGCTTACCAGTAATGGCCCACATGGGGCTGCACACTGTTCCGGGTTGGGCCCCAGCGGCCTCAGCGGATGCCCGGGCAGAATGCCCCACCCCGCTGAGGCCAGAAGGCTGCCACCATCTCTCAAACACACTCAGGCACAGCGGACTGCGTTGGGCACGCCGTCGGCCAGGGATGGCCTTTGACGCGCCACACACAGACGCCGGATGCAGAGAAGTGTGCCTCCGATGCTTGCCCATTCACAGTTTGAGAATAGGTTGAGGACTGATAGACTCCCCAGAATGCCTCTCATGCATTGCTTTACCGGACAAAAGCCGCATCACGATCGACGAGTTCGGACACACTCCCAGCCCCAGCTATCCTGAGGGAAACTTGGGCGGAAACCAGCTACTAGATGGTTCGATTGGCCTTTCACCCCTATGCCCCGCTCAGACAACACGATTTGCACGTCAGGATTGCGACCGGCCTCCACCGCAGTTTCCCACGGCTTCGCCGTAGCCAGGTATAGTTCACCATCTTTCGGGTCCCATGGAGGACACCTCGCACTCAGAACCAGTGTCCATTGGATTCAGGCTCGGCAGCTCTTGCATCAGATCGGTTTGCCATTGCACGCCATGGAGAAACATGCGGCACGCAGCACCATAGATCCCGCATGGATCCAAGAGGCAGCACCGCGGCGCAGAGTCCCCAGAGGCATGGCCACACGCTCTTCAGAGTCCCCAAAGGCGCGGTGAAACACAGTAGCACCGCGGAGAAAGTGGTCCGTTCGCTTTAACCAGGCAACGTTCGGGAGAATCGGCAGCTGCGGCCACTGCTGCATGCCACGCCTGGGTCGGGTCGCGGAGGCCAAACCCGGCCAAGGCGGCGGCACAGCGGGCCCCGCCACCAGTTGCTCCGTACCAGCTTTGACTACACGCACAGCATTGCCTGCGGCCTCCGATAGACTCCTTGGTCCGTGTTTCAAGACGGGCAGGGGATGTCCCTGCCTTGCCAAGCCACTCTTGACACCTTTGCACCACTGTGCACCAACCGGGGTACCGAGAGCCGGGATGAGAGACCTGGAGGGCCTGCACACCACTAGCTCTCCCACTGATTGCACCCGGCGCGGTTGGTAGGCACATGCATCCGGTGCACCACACAGGGGCACACCGGACACCCACAGGGCCATTCTGCCTTGCCACATTTGCCCTCTCGAAGGATGATGCTCCGTGACATGGGTTACGGCTCCGGGCGGGACAGCAGAGCACCAAAGAGCAAAGCCAAGCCCGGAAGCCATCCAGAATCCCAGCCAATGAAGCCTCTTCTCCGTCGGGGCATAGGTCACAGCGACCAAATGCATGCCCCCAGGTCCAGACAGGCGGAGTGCCTCTGCCAGAATGCCACTGCGAATCGATCCCACCAGAGAGTGGGGCTCTGCAGCCAGCCGCAGGCCAGACCCGAGGTCGCTTGTCCAAAAGCCGGGAAGGGCCCCACGACCGCCAATGCCTGTGCGAGAGCCACGGATGGTCCCGCCAGCCACTTCACGGTCCGGGGCCGCATCGCAATCCTCTGTGTCAGGGAAGCATCCACCACCGGTCGCCTGCCGCAGCTTCAGGCACTTTGAACCCTCTTTGCAGAGTCCTTTGCACGTTTCGATCAGTCTACTTGTTAGCTATCGGTCCCATGTCTGTATGCAGCCTTGCCACGGACATGCCTGGCCGTTTGACCTACAGTCCCAAGCAGCTCTACTCCAGGGTCTGGCGTGTGTGCACACCATGGCTAAGAACACCGACCAGTCCTCTTGACAGGAGGGCTGTAGCCCAGGTATCGCGGACCATCCCAGGCCACTCTGACTCTGGATCGGCGCCATAGTAGGTCTGTGCAGCCGTGACAGCCATCCCCATGCCAGCATTGCATCCCGGAGTGCACCCAGTGCTCACCGCATCAGGTGACCAACAACGATACGGGTAGACCGTGTCAATCTGGTTCATTCGCCATTACTGAAGCCATCGCGATTGCTGTCTCTTCCTCTGCCAA
>CAXIWF010002086.1:0-52994 GCA_964036045.1 Eutreptiella sp. 'Long Island Sound 2002' | reverse complement strand
GTTCCCCTTTTCTCCTACGCCTCAAAGGTGGGTTTTTCATGTATTCGTCAGAAACGCTAATTATTTGCATTAATTTATATGTTTATAATATGTTTATTGCTCAAATTTTCTTATATAAAACATTATTAGTTCACATAATTTACGTCAATTAATTTTCAAACTTTTTCCAACAATTAGAGAAGTTTAGAAACTTTTCCCGTGACGAGGCAGCAGCCGAATCAGCCCATGCGCTTTTCTTCTGCAAGTTGCTACCATCAAGAGATTTAATCTCGTATCCATATCGCTATTCTTTTTAACCCTTGATTAGGTAATATTCTATTGTTTATTCTCCAAAATGTATTTGCAGAAATCTTAACACAAATATTCAATTATGACAGAAAAGAAATCATTTAATTTGATTCACTCTTAGTCTTAAATTGGTGTTCTAATTTACTTGTTTGTACTTAAATATTGCTTACGATTTTTTGACGCGCCAAAAGCACAACATGTAACTTTTAGGGTCACATTAAAATCCTACATAAATTGTCATCTTTACAAATAAACTAATGTTTTACCCGCATATATTTATATTTTTCTGCAAAGGACGTTTTCGAATCCAGCCCATGCGAAGGAAAGTGGGAAATTTCCTTCCTTTTCCCATCACTTTTTTTTGCCAAACAAAAAGTGATGGTACAGTGTCCTTGGACCACTTCTATAATTGATTGATTCTATACATATTGATTGATTTGGTTACTTGCCGAAGCAGCAGGCAGAGACCTCCACCACCCGAACTAGTCGGAGAAACGAATATTGTAGCTTAAAAAAAGCCAAGTCCCTAAAATTGTTTTACTGGATAAAAACCAAAAATTCCAAAAAACTAGAAAAGTTGGCTCAAAAATGGGCTTTATACATTGCTCAAAATAATAACTCGGGTGTTAAATATTTTTGTGAGAGCCTACAAAATTAGCGGTGTGCATTCATTTTGTTCATAATATAGGCTGTATTTATAACATCAAATAATTAAAATAGGACAATTAAAACTAATTTATGCAATAATAACCTAAAGTAAATTTTTCGTCACTGATACCATTAGTTATTTCGCTTACTATTTTCTCCTCACAATTATATCTGTCTATCTTAAGCATAATTACTAAAAAAAGTATCACTTCTCACAATACAAGCTTGTATAACTGAGTCACATCTGCTTGAACAGCTATGGATGAGTGGACTGTTGTCATTGGGCGGAGCGGACAGATCAAAGGTTTGTTGGCAAGAGCGGACTTGAATGGATCTGTGTGTAAGATACAAGGTTTTGCATTCGACAAGCAACGATATTGCGTCAAGTGCATTGATGGTGGTCCTGAAGTGCTTATCAAACCGGAAAATTTAATATTCGGTGATATAGTTGACGATTCTGGTGTTGAATCGCAACACCCCACAATGCATTTTGGTCCAGATTCTTTGCTTCGGCAACAGTACACTCCAGGTTCTGTTGTTTCCCTCGGCGACGGCTCGTCATTAAATTTTCCTCAAATTTTAGTGGGACAACACTGTCGTATCCGAGGAGATAAACCACATTGCCGTGTATTTGCAATGACAGTTGTGAATGTGAAAAGTGGGATGCGGACTGAGTTTGAAAATATTAAGTTTGTTTCTACACTGGTCCATGCAGTGTTTGTTGTGGAAGGCACTGTATTATTCCGAAACTGTTCTTTCACAGCTGATGATGCTTCCTTCGCTGCAGCAAAGGGTTCCGTTGTTTATTTGGACTCGTGCATTTTTGAGAATTGTAGAGGTTCCGGTGTTATTTGCAATGGATCCAAGGTGATAATGCAAAACTGCATCGTGCGCAATACGGGTGGGTGTGGAGTGGAGGTGCGAGATGGAGGTACTCTTATAGCCACAAAATGTCAAATTATTGATCCAAGGAGAGTTGGTGTTTGTGGCTATAAAAAAGCGTTGAGCATTGAATTGACCGAGTGCTTTATAATGCGTTCAGGCGATAGTGCTGTGCTCATAGTTGAAGGCTGCTCCGGTACGATTCGAAAATGTCTTATTGATGGAGCTAAAGTGGCTGGAGTTGCAGTGGAGCAGCGAGGCCGCATTTTAGTTGAACAAAGTGTGATTAAGTCTTGCCTTCATGGTATTTTAGCCCAGACGGGGAAATGCAACGCCGTGGTGCAGAACTGTCAAATCAAAAAGTGCAAAATGTACGGAGTGTTTATTGGCATTGATTGCAGAGGCCAGGTTGCATTGCTCAGCACCACCGTGATGAAAAATGGAGTTCGAGATGTGAACAACGACGCCTCTGAGTCGTATTGTGAGGTATTGCGTGATGGAATCAGGTTGGGCACAAATGGTCTTGTTGCAACCGCAAACCCGGTTTTGCAAGCACTGGCAACGGAAAAAGCATTTGAATTTGCCGAATCCAAAAGACCCTTTACTGAAACTACAAATACTTTGAAAGCGAGGGCTAAAGTTGGTCTTTGTGATATTGTATGCAATGGATGTGGTGCTGTTCAAGAACGTGGGACCAAGTTTAATGCTTGCAGTCAGTGCCTGCAGGCACGATATTGTAGCAAGGAATGCCAGCGGAGGCACTGGAAGAGCGAACATAAGCGGGTGTGCGTAAAACAAGTCAAATATGAAGCTTTGTTGCATCCGGGACAGTCTATTTAGTCGATATGAACGAGGGTTATCAGTTCTGATCAGCACTTTTACCATTCAACAGTTTTCACAATAATATTGTGACAACTGTAGAATATATTACATTGGGTTATCAGTTCTGATGAGCACTTTTACCATTCTACAGTTGTCACCATAATATTGTGACAACTGTTGTATGTTACTTTTTTTTTAATAATATTTAATGTTATTTTAAAAAGTTACTTTTTTGCAAATAATATTGCGAATATTACCATTTCTATAATTTTTGTAACGTTCTTTATCATGTACTTCAAAAGTACTTCGAAGTACTTCGTATGTATATCACGATTCACTGTGAAATGTGAAATATTGGTGATTCGCACGAATATTAAATGTAAAAAGGTACTCCTATAATGATGCATATGAGAACAAGCTGCTTGGATACTCCTACTACTGCTACTAGTATATCATACAATAGCTAGTAGTATCACATCATTACATCACATCAACATGATCGTCATTTGGCTTCGTGGTTCCTGACAAACTGTTGCAATTCCCCGACGGGGCTATGGCCTAGAAGTACTAGAAGTAACCAAATCCTGGAAATCAATCTATCTTCTATTGCGGGAGCACAATCACGTGTAAATAAAGGGAGAAGCTATTTACCTGGTTTACGTGTCGCTCGCGAGAAGCGTGCTGTCGGATTCGGGCTTCCGTAAAACTGCTCGATGCAGCCACTACAAAAACTATCTTTTTTCAAAGGATAGAACGATGCCAGAGTTCCCCATTAAGCGGATCAGTTCCTCGGTTGTAAATGCAACCAGTATGATTGAATTCGCCGATTTCAACAAACCGTTCATAGTAGCGGATGTTAGTCCCCAGCTCGACCTTCGTCTACCTGATCCCTCTTTTGAACTTGTTGATATCGCACAAATAGTTGACTATGATATGCCTATAAAGATAATTGAAGTCGCACAACAGAGCGAAATTGTTAATTGGCCGCTGGTAAGCTTGCCTATAAATAAGCCTGAAGATAAACCCAAAATCTGTTATTCCTACTTTATCTTTTTTTCTTCTTCCAATATTTTCCAATCGGCTATACAAAAATAAACTGCAATTATGCAGACTACCTGAACAATCGTACACAGCGACGCAAGGTGCTGAACATGATATCACTAGAGTTCTCCACCACTCCTCTCAATGCCAAGGTTCAGTCCCCACAGTTCGTGCGTGACATCGACTGGATCGACGTCATCTGGCCCATGGATCGTCGGGCTCGTGGCGACTACCCCAAGGTGCAGAAGTACTGCCTGGCGGGCATGGCTGGATCCTACACCGACTTTCATATCGAATTCGGGGGTACCAGTGTCTGTTTAGTGATGATGAAGTACTTCATCTGCTAGTAGACCTTTAATGTACCTGAGTAAATTATGCATAATGGAACCTGATGCTGCAGTTGTTAGTTCAAACCATTGTGGTGGTGGTAGTGCAAAGCACAGTACTACATATGCAACTGCTGCGAACCAAAGCGATAAAGGAGAATGATGCTCAGTTTTCGGACGAAAATGACTCAGATGAAGATTTCGATGGTGCAGCTGCGGCTGCTGCAAGCAATGGTAGTGTCGATGATGATGATGAATACTTGAGTTCAGCTGGATCTGATGATTTCGACAATGGCGGCGACGATGATGATGACTGGGAGCAAGGCGGCGGTATAGATGAAGATGATGGAGAGGATATTATCGTCGTCGGCGTTGGTGCTGGTGCTGGTACTGGCAGTGCGGATGATAGACATGGTGTGCTAAGTAGTCGTAAGCGCCGGCGCCAGTCTGAACGAGCAAGTAGCAACTCAGCTGCTCAACGGACAGGGCAGCTTTCTGGCAAGCCTGTGTTCTCTGCTCACGCTTCCCGAAGTACCAGTGGGGCCAGAAGAGGTAGCAGCAGCAGCAGCGCAGGAGGTATGCGGCCAAGGAAAGCATGGATGAATGACTCACATGGTGCACCGATCTCATCTACATTCCGCGTTGAACGCATGAGCGAGAATGTTCGATTTGCGCAGCACCAGCAGCAATATCACCAACAGCAACAACAGCAGCAGCAGCAGCAGCAGCAGCAGCAAGAACCGACAGCTGCTGGAGCTCTGAGTGGGGATGCTGCGAGTAGACCTAGCCAGCAGGCACCACGCTTCACCATCAATATTGCCAGCGGTAGTAACAATGGCACTTGGAGCGGTGGGAACAGAGGTGGAGCAGATGCATCCCAGTCGTGCAAAGATAATGAAGAAGCTCGGGATGAAGTAGGGCAACCATGGGGTGTGTACTGTATCAAGGGCTAAGGGGGAGGGTTGATCTCAAGTATATTCAAATTATTCCAGATCTAGGTCTTAGATCGTCAGCGCTGCTGCTTGGCAACTGGAGCGCACGACATGATACTTCCCGTGACTTTTAATTTAGCATTCATCGATCAAATCGTCAGTCTCGTATTTAATTGTTTTTAAACCTTTCTCATACTAAGCTCTGATGCTGTACGTGGAGTGGTTAAGTAAAGACACATAAAACGAGCCCAGATAGTATTATCTGCAGTGCATGCTAGCGTAGAAGTGCGGCAGCGGGGAGGATGGGCAATTTTTGAAACAGATAAGTATCTACTGATAGAAAGTTTATCATTGAGTAAAATTTACAACCGGGTCTAATGAGGGGAGTCGGTTGAATTCGTTTCAAAGTTACCGACAAGGTACACTTGATTCAGCACATCACAAGCTTCGTACAGTTGTACTAACTTGGAAGTGCTATGGATACCGCTCATTCATACGAATGCGCAGTGCTGACAACGCCTTCATGTTGGAAAGTTCCGCATCAAACTCTGTCTCAGTTGAGAGCTTGCCAAGTGCCCAGTTTGCTGCTTTGGAGGATATATTATCAATACGGCCGTCTTTAGTCACGAAGAATAAATCCTGCAAAAAGAATTCCATAGCAGGGATTTTATCTTTATCTACTTGCTCGTCTAAAGGTGACACGGGGCAAGCGTGGTCGTGCTGATCTGGCCTGCGATCATGTTGGTCGACTACTTGCACGTCGGCACCGGCATCTACAGGTGATACGGAGCAAGCATGGTCGTGCTGATCTGGCCTGCGTTCATGTTGGATCTCGAAGGTTAGGCTGAGTAACTTATACGCCCGTTGTAGCTCCAACAACAAATCATCCTGCACCTCGATCCCCGCTGAACTACATTCACGATCGGCAACGACTAAAACAGGAGCACACGTAGCAGGAGCAGATATAGGTGCATGCCTATGCGGATGGATAAGGGTTGTTCTGAGCGACGAGAATGATTCGGGCGTGAATATAAGCGGCCCAGTCTGCTCTATGGTGTCACTTCCACTGTGTCTGATTGGGTGATTGCTTATGTCTTTACCAATGATACTGTAGTCACTGTAATTGCTGTCGTTGCTGCTAACTGTGCCTTTATCTGGATGCGCAGAATCGCTGTAGCCACTGTAGTTGCTGTTGTTGCTGCTAACTGTGCCTTTATCTGGATGCGCAGAATCGCTACGAAAATCCGTGCCATTATCATGGCTCGAAACAGCTGATAGGCATGGCTCAGGGTGAGAACAATCAATGGTTTCTGTAGTTTTGACTGATCCACTAGTTGACTTAGAGGGTGGACCAACATCAGATGGCAAACCAGCACCGCATAGGCTGGACTTCTTATTTTCGTCCGTTAAAGAATGAATAAATGGCCTATCAATTAAAAAAATTATAGTTCATCTTCAACTCATAAAATTGCATAGAGTGGTTTTGATATTAATATCATTGCGGTACTACATTTAGTGGAGCTATGTCATGCGGTCATTTGGTCCCACACCTTCAAGCTCACCTGCAAACGAAGTGACCGGTGGGATAGGCTTTAGTGACCCAGTGGGCTGCGTCATAGCAGTCAGTTCGACCGGAAAGCCACATGAGAGTCTGCTGGTATCCTACGAAGGCCTCACCGATGTCATCGGGGTTGCGCTTCACCTAAAGGAAGTGGTCATTACAAGGAAGTGGTCAAGTTCTAAGCATCGCTAAAGTTCATTATCTATAAACAGTATCCACGATACAGGTGAGCAGGGGTTCAACACATTTGTCCGCAAAAACATACCTCGACCGCAGCCAAAACCCGACAAAACGTTCCCTTAGGCTTCCACGCGTCAAGTCTGTCGGGGCGGGGTGCAGCAGTGCAAATAAGACAATCAATCTCGGCGGTTACCCCCTTGAAACTGGCCATCCCGAGCTTGATATTGCGTACGGGGAAAATGTCTTGCACGCATATGCTATGCCTCTGAGCTATGGCCGGGATGAGGAACTCCCTAATTACATCACTTACATATTCTTCAAATACTCGACCTCTGTTATTGCGACCTTGGCCCCCAGAACGCTGCGAAATGAGCGCCCGGCGCATTGCTGCAGTCAGACCAATATCCTCATAATAATGGGCAGCATCAAGCTCCAGCTCTACCAAGTGTGCATACTCTGGGGTTTGATGTCGAAGTTGGTCTCTAATGCTAATTTTATCCTCAATTTCTTGCATTTTAGCTGGAAGAAGTACCTGAACACGCTGTAGCTTTTCGCGTGTCGTCCCCGTCAACGATATTCTTCCATTCGAGGTGGCCAGAAACTTCTTCATCGAAGCGATCGCTTGGTCTCCACCGTTTATCTCTTTCCTCAGTTGCTCCAGCCGAGTAAAATGAGCTGTTTTCATAAATGCAGCGTTTGCTTCCGATATACCGCGCTTATACTCAAGAATACCTTTCATATGCCTACACCGTATGTTTCGAACGTTCACTTGCTCGATAAATTCATGGTCGGATAGCATTTTTCGCGAATAGCCAGCTTTAGCCCAAGCAGTGAAGGTGGTGTCTGCAAGAGCTGGGGCTTGAATGGTGTCAGCATTAGATTTGATACGGTTCAATGCATTCCTGCTGTCCAATATATTTTTTCCTCGATGCAGCATTGTACTGGGTTAGATGTAAGAGAGCTAGGTGGAAATCATGGTCGAATGCACATGGACATAGCTAACACAACTCCTACAGGTAAGTTCAATACTCCTACTCGTACCGAGGTAGACTACTCGGTGGAGGTGTGTGTGTGTGTTTTTGGTTACTCAAGTAGTAAGGTAATTTTTTTTTTAATCCAAGTGGAACGATATTTTTTACCCGGAGTAGGAAATTTCCTGCGATTCTGGGATTCTAACACAGTGAAGTTTTGATATTGAATCTTCTGTGTGCACACAAGAGTCGCATTGTTTGGCTGATTGTTATCCCACAGCAGCGAATCTCAGTGCGTTATATGATTGGATTCGCAACATTATTTGACATACAATTAAACGGTCAATAGCTGTGATATATATAAAGCTCCCTGTATTGACTTCGCAATGGCCGAAAATAAGTCTACGAAGCGGCAATCACTCTCTGATGTGCTCATTCTTGATACCACTAAAGTTGAAGATCCATTTGCCATTACATACGAGTTGGAATGTACAGCTTTTAAGGCCATATCGATAACCTTTGACTTTTCAGGCTCCGAAAATATGGCTATCGCTGGACAAGATGAAACCAACCTGAAAATGGTTGCCGAAATTCGCCCATTCTCTCGTATTCGATTGGGCACAATCGCGAGGGTGTCCGATAGAGCACGCGCATCGGTGAAACTGAGCATGCAGTGGACCACACAAATGCCATCTATCGAGGAAATGCGAATTTACACAGACGCACATAATCTAAAAATAAAATCGGTATTGAGTGAAGCTCGTTCGATTCAATTTCCTGCTCCCGTGCACGACCCTACAAATGAGATAGTGCTTCAGTTGTGCGAGACGCATGGCAAGCCTTTTGTGGACTTAGACTTCCCCCCAACCGATGAATCGCTCTATAATAACTCTTCTGGTACCTTGATTCATTCAAGACACCGCTCTGGTAGTAGTGTTGTTGGGGCGGGCACACAACGTGAGCCTGTGGAGTGGAAGAGGGCATCTGAGTTCATGGATGGAGAAGTGAAGGTAGCATAACTATCGCTGTTGTTTTCATGCCTCATATTATATGCCATTGATGTTCATTAATACTGATTAATTTATTTTATCTGCGTGTTTCAAAACGAAATGTCGGAAAATACCATGACCTTGTCTGACTGACTGTCCTTGTCCATGACAGGTGTTCTGTGATGGAATCGATGCAGCAGATATCCGGCAAGGTTTACTCGGAAACTGTTGGTTCCTCTGCTCCATCGCAGCGCTGACTGAGTTCCCGAAACTGGTAACTGACATCATCCCCAAGGCCTCTCGCAAAGTCAACCAAGCTGGTGTTTACAATGTAAAATTCTGTAAGAATGGGTGGTGGCAGGTAGTCCGAGTGGACGATTTCTTCCCCTGCATTCCCGGCGGTGGACCGAAATATTCCCGCGCCAACGGCAATGAACTGTGGGTTTTATTGCTTGAGAAAGCCTATGCCAAGCTGTGCGGTAGCTACGACGCAATTCGAGCTGGATGGTCGTACGAAGCTATGATGGACATGACGGGTGCACCGTGCCGCACATTTCGATTGGATCACGACGAGGTTCAGAAGCAGATCGAGACGGGTGAACTCTGGCAGCAACTTATGCTCTATGATAATATGAAATATCTGTAAGTAGCACCCACCTATCAATGGCTCAGAGATGAGTTTTATTTGCTTTATTAAGCTTCAAGTCACCGCTCATCACTAGTCGTTATTGTGGTTACTTTTCTTCGTGGGTGTCTCCCGGTGCTGATTATATGCCCATCTGTTTATCTATCTATTTTCAGAATGACCGCCTCTACTCGGGGTGAAGACACCTACATTGAGCCAGGTATGGTGCGTGGCAAGTGCGCAGACACGGGGCTCGTCAGCGGACACGCCTACACACTGATATCCACGGTGCGCACCTCCACGGGGGTCAAGCTGGTCAAGCTCAGGTACTGCGCCGTTGCATATAATCTTCTTTTTTTCTCTGATCAAGCAATCGTTTTGAGCAAATTATTCATTTTCGTGGGAAAACGTTGAACAATACCTTCTGTCAAACAATGAATTAACTCAATTCCCATTGCTAAAGTTATTTAAATTGATTCAATTGGTACCGTACTGGGTGTGCTTGTGTAAATGGGTGACTATGCAGGAATCCTTGGGGGTCTGGTGAATGGACAGGTGATTGGTCAGATAACTCACCATTGTGGACTGCAGAAATACAGGTAATTTATCCTTCTGTTACCTCTTCTTATAGCCCGGTGGATTATAAAGGACACGCCACTTTCTATTTCTGCACTAATTAAGTATTTTCCTCAACATATTGGTGCCGTGATGGTATTATATCATTGGACTTTTTTTATATCATATGATCAGGCCGAGATTGGAGTTATAAACAAAGCGGATGATGGAATGTTCTGGATGTGCTTTGAGGACGTTCTCAAGCACTTCTACTCCATCAACGTGTGCATGGTGCGACATCGTAAGTACAACTCTGAGCCCTGGATCGAACAGCGCTTCAAGTTCACCTACCAGTATTGACGGTGGAGATAGCGTCCCTGATACCCACAGAATACAGGTCAGCTACAATTAGTGATACACTCCTGCTGGTTGCACCTCATACTATTTGAAATTTCAGACCGTATCTGTTATTTATTTGGTTTTCTTTCCTATTTGTTGAGATCCCTTGCCCACTTCGTATCAATGCGTGTACGTGTGTAAGTGTTTTTTAATAAACATTATTTTCACCTTGTTATACATTGTGCTGCGTTTGCTTGCCCAGGTTCCCCTATACACGCTAAAAGTGTCCACTGTGGGTTTGTTCTGCGCATCCGTGCATCAAGAAGACATCCGCTGCGCTGGTGCCAAGCCCTACATCGACTGCGGTGTTTCAGTCATGAAACTCAAGGAGGGAAGTGACCACAGCTACGACCTGATCGCAGGTACCGGCAGCACTGCAGAGAGACAGCACCAAACAGAAGTGGTTGAGCTGCAGCCTGGCACGTACATTGTGGTGCCTACCACTACTGGCATCAAGCTACGCGAGCAGATGAAGGTGGAGGCCCACACCCACGCTGTGAATGCATCATCATCTACTTCTACCGCTACAGCCCCTGCTATTGTAGATTGGGCTGACAGTGCTGTGGAGCTCACTACGCTGAATGATGCTGGTGAGCTAGAGTTTTCGCCCATTGTGGTAGCTGCATACACTGAGCTATTCGACTGCTTGGACATGAACGGCAGCCTGTATCTAAACCGGGGTGAACTCAACAAGTTCTTGGAGCGCGCTAACGGATCTCACCTAAGCGAAGCCCAGTATCAAAATCTGCTCAAGATGTATGAGCCTACTAGTGGCCGTAAAACCCTGTCTTTAGCTGGATTTCTTAAGTTCCAATTTTCCTTGTTCCAGCGTTCCAATTACGATGAGGTGAACCTTAGGCGTACATTGCAGAGCCTCAGTTTGAACATTCAAGCTGCCTACGCTAAGCTGATGGCAGAAGCTCAGTTGCATAGCCAAGGAAGATGTTCGAAGTGCCGACAAAAGGCAGGTGGTGGAACTGCCGGTGGCCAAAAGATTTCCGCAGCTGCAGGCGTAGCCCCCGTGCCAACACAAAGCAGATGGGCACAAGCGCGATGCATTCACTGCAAACGCGAAGCGGACGAGACTACAGCCAAGGGAAAGGAAACTACATCCAAGGTCGAGAAGAGATCCAGCCGTGCGGCGGTGCTATGCGTGCATGGCACAGGACGCTTCACCCTTGAGATGGCTCCGTTCGACGCTCTCGCCTATGAGGAGGCGGTAGAACTGCCTATAATTTCAAATGGCAAGTGCACCGAGTATGATGATGGAAAGGTGCAATTTCATACCCTGGCATCAGGTTACTACGGAGTTTCCTTCCTTGTGCGGAATAATCACACTACTAAGCCATTGTCCTTCACGTTAGATTGCTCTGACAGCAAGAACACGATCACACATAGAGACGGCATGAAGCACCAGCAGATTATCCCGCCAAATGAGGCCAAGGTCTTGCACCACCTATGCCCGAAGGAAGAAGGCAGTTGGTCCTGGGCACACTCTGGTTCGTACAGGTTCATTTAAATGAGACCAAGCCAAGGTCTTGCACCACCTATGACCCAAGGAAGAAGGCAGTTGGTCCTGGGAACACTCTGGTTCGTACAGGTTCATTTAAATGAGACCAAGGTCTTGCACCACCTATGACCCAAGGAAGAAGGCAGTTGGTCCTGGGCACACTCTGGTTAGTACAGGTTCATTTAAATGAGACCAAGGTCTTGCACCACCTATGACCCAAGGAAGAAGGCAGTTGGTCCTGGGCGCACTCTGGTTAGTACAGGAGGTTCAGGAAATGATCGGGGCTATGCTGTTTGGCACACAGTTGTCCAAAGTTTTATGCTACTAAGCGAGGTTCGTCGGTTCATTTTCGTGTCCGGCACGGGCCGTCATACTACGGCGGAATTCTATTATCGGGTTATCAGGTCAGCCACAGCGGGCTACCAGCCCTATTACTTTAGTACGTTTATTCTATTTCATATACGCAATGTAGTTTAAGCTTGCGTTATTACCGTAGTTGATTGGACCATTGTTGCTTATACAGTCAGTAGCTGTGCTGAATGCCATATTTGATACAGGTACATTTTACAGTAGAAATTAATGGCTTAAAAAATGTTTTTGAAGTGCGGCGGTCCTTCGAGGACCCTGGGACCGCGAAAAAATCTGGAAATACATCCCAAAATCTCGTGCTTATTATTGCTTTGTACTTTGAAGTACTTGTAGAGTTAACCGTCGTATATTGTATCCCAGCAGGTATCGCCTAGCTTTCGAATTTTCTCGAGTTGGAATTTCACTGGTCTGTTGGGTTGATTCTGCTCAGTAAAATTGTGGCAATTAAGGTGATCAATCCAATTATGACGGGCTTTGCATAAAACCACTCCTCTGGAATTGCTACCCTACCTGTCACTTTTGAAGGTATAATGATATCAACATTACTGAATGAAACTAATAATCTTATTAAATATGGGGCTGATTTAGTGGGCTTGCCTGTGTCGCAGTTTTTGGTGGTGATCGGTATGCTCCTGGCAGGGATGTATGCGAAATGGACCTTTCAGCATGGCCATCACCGACACCATGATGACTAATAATACTGCCCGCATAAGACTTATAATTGTGTTGGCGGTATACTTCATCTTGATTTTTTTATGATCGTGGTGGCTGTTGAATGTGCAAGTATCGCTTGCATGTGTTGCGCACCTGTATTTCATGAACTAACTTTCATTGCCATTCCAATTCCTTATTATATACCATTCCTATGGATTACTCTTGCAATATTCGTTCTTATTACATACTTGATGTAACTAAGTAACAAGTTGGCACTATCTGTCTTGGGTCACCAAATGAATCCGTGGTTGAGGTTTTGGTTGTGGTTGTGGTGATGACGATCACGCAAAGCAGAGTGATGATGTTATCTGATTATCTGATTGGTAACTCAGCTCACTTGCAGACGAACTATCATAACTAAGGTAAATTTAATCAAAGCAAAGTTTCAAACTATGATGGATACACTCGCACTTTAACTAAACCTTATGTGAGCTCATTATTATAATGCTTGATCAGTTTCGAGGCGTACCTGTATATAGCGGTAATCTTGTTGCAGAGACCCCACCTCTTTCTAGTTACAAGCAAGCAGCACTCGTGAAACAGGAACTTATGCAAGGGTAAAACTTTCAAATCAGTTAAAAAATGATGTTAAAAGGGTGTGCATTTACTTGCAGTGGGGCGACTTGCTATTTAATTGAGAGTCGTCAGGCTATGACATCATCTTGCTCCATGACGAGCTCCCTGCTTGTGGTAGCGTACAGATCAAGTGATTTACCCAAGGTAGCTCGTAAAATTCCATGCACTCTTAAATTTAAGACATACTTATTATTTGATCATGGCTAAAGCACAAAAACTTCCTGTATATTATTCTGTTACCAGAGGCTGGCAACCTTTGGAGCCAGAATCGGCCAAGAAGTGCACCTAGCTTTCAGTTATGGAGATGTATAACAGCAGCAGGTAAGATACATTAAACGTTGAATAAAATCTTGAAATAATGACCATAAAAAACAATAGTGATGGAATGCCGTATCCGCTGATAATCGACGGCGTAAACACTGATAAGGCAAAGCCGGAATGCATTTTTAAAATTAAGTTATGGATGATTTGATGTGTGTAACAGTAAGTTAAAGTCCAGTTCAGTACAGTACAGTAACGGTGTGTTCTCTATTCTCTGGTAATGGGTGAATGGTAGAGAACAAGAATAAAACAAAAGCCATAAAAATGTATCATATAGAATTATAAACGAATGTGAGATCAATCGGCCCATTTTCTGCGCTCTCCGTGATATTTCACATCGGGATGCAGTTTGGCTTCATCTCTGCTGAGAGCGACGACTGCTCGCTGCAGAATAGCTTCTCCAAGCAGCTGCACGTCATGTTTATCAGGCACCACAACCATTTCGTCCAACTCTGGTTGGAATGCCCACGAGTCGTTGGTAACGCCACTCAGAGGAATCAGCAAAACATTGGTGACTGATGGTTCGATGGTCGCACCGGTCTTGCACAACACACTTTTCACACTGGCCTTGCCTTTCATTTTCGACAATTCTGCAGAGCTATCTTCACCGTAAAGCTCAGCATCTTCGGTAACACCAATGCGTTCAACGGTTAATTCATCTGCAGGGATGGTGAGCGCCTCTGTCAAGGCGAAAAGAACAACTTGTCCAATAGCAGAAGGAAATCCAGGATAATCAACAGACAATCGTACGCCAATAGTTTCCACGGCCGTTGTAGAAAGAAATCAGAGCGAACTTTGTATCGCCGGTCCTAAAAGAAGAATCCACATACACAGTGCAACGTGACTCGCCATCGTTGAAGCCTTTTGCGCCATCTTTAGGAATCTTTTCGCCGACAATGGAGTCAGCATCAGACGACGCAGCGATTCTTTCCAATAATTCTTGTCTGAATTCTTTGTCGCCTTTCTTTGGCGCCTTTCTCTTTGGTGGCATTGTAAAAACGTTTAATACCAAAATGAAAGATTTTGATATTGTTGGTAGCGAACAATTTATGCTATATTGTGCAATACAATATTCGCTTATTTATCCTTATATAAATTTATGGTTAGGGTTAGGGTTAGGGTTTAAATTGATCCTTCTCTAATAATAAGTACTTTCAAAACGTTTAGTGTACATTTAGTTTATATTCTGGTAATGTTGACCTTACAGTACAGTGTGCCGTCAGTCGCCAATAAAAGGGCAAAACCCCTGGAAACCTTCTTCGACGAGACGAAACTACAGTAAAACTTTTTGCTATCCGGACCCAGCAGCTTTTCCTCTCGCAAAAAGTGGCAACTTTTATAGCACATATGATAGCTCTTATAACAGATCTTAAGTCGATCTTTTCCCTTGTGCTCCGGGTTTATGAGCGTTAAGTATAGCAGCTTATCTGCTCGATGTATTGACTGCTTGAGTAACAAAACAAACACACATAGTACTCTCTGTGCGTACAAAAAAATATCCTGTTGGGTCATCACAGCAGAATTGGCAGCTGTGATCGAAGAGATGCGTGCATGTGGATATATATTGCAAGAGGGCAGTAGGGAAGCGGGGAAGCGGATGGAGGATGACAAGTACGTAGTATATGGGTAGCATCACCCCCCGAGACCTCTGATACTCCTCTCAGCCGTAGAGAGAAGAAGAGGGGAAGCGGATGGAGGATGACAAGTACGTAGTATATGGGTAGCATCACCCCCCGAGACCTCTGATACTCCTCTCAGCCGCAGAGAGGAGAAGAGAAAAGAATAGAGGAGGGGAACCACCTTACTTGCCGAGCATTGACTTGACACTGACTTTCAGGCCATCTAGTACCAAAAAAAGGCACACAAAAAGTTGTGGTATAGAGTGAGTGCACAGAGAGAGAGGTGGGTTTAGTGCACATACATAAACCAAAGTTTTCCAGTGATCATTCAGTTCATACCTTTGATAGGCAGCGTGAGGGTGTTCGCGTAGGTGACTGAGGAGGGGTCCTGCTCCAACTTGAACTCAAAGGCAAGCAGCATCCGCGCCAGAGTGCACTTCATCTCGAGGATGGCGAAGTTCTGCCCCAGACATGTGCGCGGGCCCGCCTACCAGAAGCAGAAAAAATAGACACAGAATACGCATACATAGACATAGACAGTCACAAACAGACACATACACATATTCAGACATAGTCGCGTACACACAGCCACAAGCAGACCCATGCACAGGGGAAGAAGAACACAATGCAGCACAGTGAAAACAGTGCAGAACATCAGAATATAAATCAGCAGGGGTCACAAATAAAAATAAAAAACCATAGGACGGAAGTAGTGTAAACATCTAATAGAGAGAATCGTGACCAACACGGCGAGCATAAGCAAGGCGCAACAGTGTCATAAAGCTAAAGATCAGCGTGATAAACGTTATTATGCATCAGCTGGCTCATTCACTTGGAGTTTACCTGGAATGCAGTAAATATGAAGGGAGATGGCTTGGGGTTCTCGATAAAGCGTGACGGCTTGAACTCGCAGGCATCGTCGCCCCACAGCTGTTTGTCGCGCCCCATTGACCAGGCCTGGGTAAAAGTGTTGTTCCAAATGAGATGTTAAAAGTAGACCATGAAAAAGAAGTAAAGCCTCAGAAAAAATGTGTGTAGCCAAGCTATAATTACACCGAAATCAACTCACAAATAAATTACCAAATTACCACTTCTTAAGGCTAATTATTGTTTTTACGGTGCCCTGTCTACTCTACCTGGAAGGAGAAAACATCTCCCCTCTTGACCACAGTACCGTCCGGGAGCACATCGTCCTTCATAACAGCTTTGGCTTCCTTCGGCACAGATGGATGGAGGCGCAGAACCTCGTGGACGAACGCCTCAGTGTAGCGCATCTGGCCCAGGGCTTGGTGGGACACGGCACCCAATCCGTCGTTGCTTTGCAGTGTCTGCAGGTCCGCACCGCCGCCGTCCTCACCGCCCAGAACCTTACGCACTTCATCACGGATCTTTACCTGCTCCTCGGGGTGAATACAAAGACGGTAGAATGCCCAGCTCAGAGCCTGCGCAGTGGTGTCGCGCCCTGCGATGATCATGTTGAGAATGACGTCGCGCATATTATTGTCCGATGGCTCCATATAGGTGCTGTACTTACCACTCACCCCGCTGCCACCCGCACTAGCTGTTGACGTGGTGCTCTTGGTGCTGCCTCCATCAGGATCGTCCCCAGCTCCAGCGGAGAAGTTATCTCGATCGAGATAGAGGCTGAGTAGATCACTGCGCTTCTCTTTGGCACTTGCGTCGTTTTCGAACTCCCGTCTGCGCTCGCGAATCAATTTCAGGGCGAAGGTGTTGAGGCGGTTCAGGTAGTAGAAGTATTTCCACCCGCGAGGGGTAAAGTAGCGCTCAAGACGCCATAGTGGGTTGATCATGGAGTCATTGATGCAAGCCGTGCAGTAGTCAAAATCCGCTGCAAAATTGACGTGCTCGTTGGTGATGCAGCCCAGCTCTACTCCAAAGGCGATTCTGCTTATCGACTCCAAGGTGAAGCGATGCATAAGATCGTGAATATCAAAGAAGCCATTTGAAGCGGTACGATCACGCATTATAGGAATGACTTGGTTCAAGTCATCATTGAAGATTTCCAGCACGGCGTTCTTGAACTTGCTGAATTTGAACAAGTGCGCAGAGGTCTTACGGTGAGCGAACCATTGCTGGCCATCCGCATTGAAGATACCATCACCTAGAAGACCTTGGAACTTTGGTTTAAATGCACCACCACTTTTACCGAAGTTCTCAAAGTTAGACTTGAGGATGTATGTGACATTCTCTACCTCATTCGACATGACGAAATATGGCAGACCAATCACTTTGAAAGAAAATGTCTTTTTGCCCTTCTCTTGGTAGGACTTTTCGAAATATTCCCAGCATAAATCCAGAATGCGATCTTTGTTCTTCAATAGCAAGAAAGTGAACTCGAAGGGATACATTTCTTTATATGAACTTTTCCTTGGAAAGAAGAAATGTAAAAGGGTATTACCACATAGCATGGTCGCCAACACAACTGCAACAGCAACAGCTCCCTTGAGGGTAGCCAACTGCTCAACAATAGGACCAAGATTTTCCATAGCTTTACACTTCCAGAAATTTTCTGAGGTATATCTATTAGCAGGAATAAATTTTAATTGAAGTACGAGTATCGTACGATACGAGTAAGCTATTCGCATGTCAAGCGTGCGCATAACTTGGTAAAGAATCCCGGATTTTGGAATCCCAGAGAGGGAATCTTCAAGTTGAAGTTAAAATTCATTGCTCTCCCAGCAAACAGTTGGTGCAGTTTCCCAGCTGCACTCAGAACGAAAACTCCACATTATTTACGGTAAAGCATGTTAGATAAATATCGATGTTAACCTCCTTCATCGTTAAAATCGTGCCATAACTATCATTTCAAACTGCAATATTTTTCCCCATGGGCAGATAAAGTTTAAGGAAATATGGAGCATCCTATTCTTCCCGTCGTGTGTAAACTTATCGCATTTTTAGTAGCAAACGTCGTTAGAGATGAAAAGGAGTGGATAGAATGGGGATTGCCATTCATCGAAATCGCTATAAATTCTCAGGTCCAAGATAATTCGTTAAATGCTCAGCTTCTGCGTGACATGCATGATAAATTTTGTCCCCTGATTGGGCACGGAATGTCCTTGATAATCGAAGATAAAGAAAAAGAGGGTTTCACTTTCATTCATTCTGCCGAGAAGCAGCTATGCTCTATAATGCAAGAGGTTGATATTGATGAGTCAGAAATGGAAAAATTTGTGAAATCTTTTCTGGATCATTTTTTTGAGTATGTTCTTAATAGCGAGGAATATGATGCGAGAGCACGGACCATCGCGCGCCGGATGTGTAATGCTCTGAACATCTCAGCACTTGAGTTCAGCGAGATGGAGTCTGCCCACTGGAGAACTTCTTCTTCTTCTCCTCCTCCTCCTCCTCTGCAACAGCAGTGGCAGGAAGATAGCGACTCTTCCGCCCACATGGTGAAAACACAAGGCCAATACTTCGATGCGTTCAACAAAGATAGCAAGAGCATCCCCGCGGCGTCGCTTCTCGCATCGTTCCGCCTCTGGCGAGTTGCGTTCGTGGCAGCGGGCGGGGGAGCTCTCATGGCAGTAACTGGTCGGCTGGCGGCCCCCACGATCATGAGCACCATTCTCCCTGTTATCTGCGCCTCCACCACGCTTGGACAAGTGTCCATGGCCATGAGCGCGACGCTCAGCTGCGTGGGCATGACCAGCTTCGACATAATTCCCAGCATTATGAGCGCTTATGGGGCTACGGTAGCTGGTCAGCGTATGCTAAATCGCACCGCCCCTCTAGGTGAGTTCGCTTTGGAGCCGCTGCATGTTCCTGGCGTTATCGAATCCTGTCAGCAGCAGCTGAAAAGGTCCAAAGGTGTTGGCGCTATCGAAAAAGTAATACCAGAAGGAGTTTCTCTTCGTGATCAGGGTGGTACTAGCAAGGAGAATGAAGAAACTGGTGACAACGATGACAACGATGATGACATGCTTATAGTCGAAAGTACCGTGAACGGCGGAACTGCGCAGTCCAGCTCCAGCGCCACGGTGTTCGTGTTAATATCAGGCCACGTGGCGCGCAATGTTGACCCCCGTCAGGTGTGGGGAGCAAACGGCATCAGCTACAGCAGCAGTATGGGCGCTGATAAGAAAAGTCCCGTTAGCACCCTTCTGGAGGTCCCTACTAAAGTCGTGTCGGAGCTAGAGCAGTCTGTTTCGGAGGAGCTGAGTGTGCTGCGCATTCCGGTGCGATCTGCTACAACTGCTCCTGCAGCTACTACCCCTACAGCCGCTACCACCACCCCACGTAATTCCAGCTTCGGGCCTATCGAATCTGCATCCCAGATTGCTAGCGCCTCTGAACTCTCGGCTGCTTCTGCTTCTGATACCGCCTTTAGTGCCGCCAGCACTGTCAAAATTGAAGCATCGGCAGTTGTGTCAGAAACTGTTTTGGTAGCAGCAAAAGAAGTCAGCAGTGCTCAAGGTGGTGTGAGTAATGTCAATCAAAGTTTATCCTCAGCCTCGGCTGATGACTGGGAAGAGGTCGGTGCACCTACCATGGGCTGGTGGAGAGAAACTGCTCCCGCGGGGGATGACTATATTCTAAACTGGGAGCCTGATCTGCTTGCCCAACTGAACGACTCCTTCCAACAGATGCTGGTGAATGAGGTGGTGGGACAGATTACAGGCAAGATTAAAGGCATAGTGAAAGGTGAGATTTTGAAGTACACGCCAATTCCGGCTATTCAGACCGCCGCTGCCCTTCCGATGATGGTGATGGACAAGATCAGAGAGCTTGATGACCCGTGGGTGGTTGCCATGGATCGTGCCAGGCAAGCAGGCAAGCTACTGGCGAGAGTACTGCTTGTCGAGCAGCGGCGTGGAAAGTTTAGTACAGGTAGCGCAAGTGACAGTTGCAGTAGCAGTACTATTGGTGCCGGTGGAAAAAGCAGTACCTATTCTAGCGCGATTGGAGAGGTAGAAGTAGGGGAAGCGGGCGAGGAAGGTTTTGAAGATCGTGTGGCCTCTATGGTAGATTCATTGAGTGCCTCTCTTGACAATGAACTGCACAAAAAACAACAAAGTGCGGCTACCACTGCCAATACTTGTCTTACTGGAGGAGGAGACGCAGTGGTACGAGTAGCTTTGGAGGCTAACGCGCTGCCTCGCACTGGTATGCGCCGGCCCATCACGCTAGTCGGCTACGGCATGGGCGCACGGCTGATCTTCCACTGCCTGGAGACGCTTGCGGCGGAAGGTGGGGCAGCTGGCCGGGGGATAGTTGAGCATGCAGTGCTGATTGGAACTCCAGTGGGCACCACTGTCAAGCGATGGGCAGCTGTGCGCAGTGTGGTCGCGGGACGGTTGGTCAACGGCTACGCTTCGAACGACTGGTTGCTGGCTCTGCTCTACCGTGCCAAGACTTACGATGTAGGGGTCGCAGGGCTGTATCCGGTGCGACTGCGCAATTCTGTTTCCTTTGGGCCAACAACGCAGGCTGCTGTCACTGCGGCCCAGAAGATTAATCTACATGCCACAGCGCCAAATTGTGCAACCACTGCAGCAGTGCCTTCTTGTGCAGTTCCCTCCGAGCTTGATACGAAGGATCTTTCTAAGCAAGCATTCATATTCAATGCGGAATCAGATGCTGAGTGGCGCAGCAGCACAGGTGGGTCGGGGGTCAATAGTGCAGGGGCGGAGGTCGAGAATATTGACCTCACGGATGTCATAAGCTCACACTCGGATTACCCCCTGGTGCTGCCCACCATCATGCGCATGGTCAATCTTCAGTGACTGAAGATGGCTGACGTCATCACCACAGTAATGACAACAGAAATAGTGAAACATCACAAACATTTTTGTGTGTATACTTCATTGCTACATACACATACACACACCATTTTTAGTTTCACTTTTCTCAGACATTACATATATCACGCTTGGTATTCAGGCCTTGAGATTTGCTTGCTATATAAGTGAGTTCCAGTCCATTTGTAAATACAATACTTAAAAATGCGCACTATGTGCTTGTATCGTCGGCTTGTTGAGGGAACTATTTGCGCCGGACACCGACGAGCCCATGAGCTTGGTCGCTGAATATTTGGTTGAGCTACACTATTCCATACTATGATACTCACACCGACGAGCCCATGAGCTTGGCTGCTGAATATTTAGTTGAGCTACACTATTCCATACTATGGTACTCATAGCATCACAGGTGCAGTATCCCCTGCTAGGGTACTGTGTACCGTAACGACATGATGTTGTACGACGAGCATGTCAAATGAGTCTATAGCAGCTCATGTTATGAATTGTAGCTGAGTTGCTAGTAGCCTATTTACTCAGTAAATTCGCTGAGTATATTGAATGCGCCAAATTATAGTCGCCTGTCGCTTTTTACAGTGTATGTCGCATCAAATTTTCAGAAACGGTCAAATGGACACTTCAAAAACGCCCGAATATGCCGGTAGAGTCGTTCGTGAAGCTGAAGCTGGGAAGCACCATCCCAGCAGGAATCGCAGTCACAAGTCTGATTATAATGAGAAGTTATTCATTAACTTATAACTTCTCAATATAATCAGACTTGTGACTGTTTTAGCTATCGTGATGATTTCAGTATCAGGAAAGGCCGCTCTAGCGGCACTGCTAACCATAGGAGTGATCTTTTTTTGGCGTTCTTATTTCGAAAGTAGCACCAGCAGTACTATTGATTCTGATTCGTCGCAAACTTATAAGGATGTATTATGCAGTGAAAGATCAGCTGTTCACTTCGTTCAAGAAGAGCAACTTGAACGCGCCCGAGAGGAAGTTTTTGGCAATGCGCAGCAAGGCTTCGGCGGTAAAGATTTAGGGTTTTACGATTATGCTTACGGTGCCATGGATGTTAAGACCAAGAGGAAAAACCGAAAAGGCTACACTACTATAGTCTACTATAGGCTTTATAAAAATGCGAACGACAATATCAGAGCTATGCTATATAAGTATGGATTTGCGAATAGTACAATCGCACTGACTGAAGCTGAGCTCATTCGGTGCGTTAACAAAGGCTGTGTCCATCCTAACGTGCACGTTCTGCCACATGGCGGGTTAAAAGAGTTGTACTTTTCTCCCAAGGAGAAGCGCTTTCCGTTTACCTTTGTACGAGAGCCGATATCGCGCTTTATCTCTGCGGTGACTGAAATCGAATACCGTTTAGAGATGGCCAAACGACGAAGGGCCGCTATGAAAGGGCGTCCGCGCACTGGCACAGTGACAGAGGCAACTCCTCCCCCACCCGCCCCGGGCGCTAATCCCCGCAATACGCTCTCTCCTCATCCTCCTCCTCCTCCTTCTTCTTCTTCTTCTTCTTCTTCTTCTTCTTCTTCTTCTTCTTCTTCTCTCACATCTGGCTTTAGTGAGGCAGATAATGATGGTAAAGCAACTATCGCAAGCGGAAATTCCACCGGCTCGGAAATGAGCATCGATAATAGAGATATCGAAACATTTCAGCACCCGCTTGGAAGCCAGTTGCGTTTCCAAGAGTTCATTCGTCGAGTACTCCTTTCTGGTGGTTCAAGCAACTTATTTCGGAGTAACACTGGGATGGAGATCAACCATATAGTGCCCGCAATCGGGACGATCTTGCTGGCTGCTACGGTTGAAACGGAACCCCTACGCCTTTTCAAAGTGGAGAGCTTTGGACACGAGTGGGCACGCTTGGCGAATGACTCAGCAGTTCCTATGCTTGCGCGTATCTATGATGAAACATCCAGCGAAGAATGGGATAATCTCCGGCATGCCTCATCAGCAGATCCCCTGGGCACCACCTTCGCCGCACGGTCTTTCTTAGCGCAGGCCAGCACCGATGCCCTGGAGCGCTACGGCTACGGGTATGGCTATGACTATGGTCACGACACGCTGCAACTGCCCCAAAGCGGCTCTGATATGCACAGTTCAGCCGTGGCTGCAGTAGCTACAACAGCAGCTGCTGGGAAGGCAGGGGTGGGAGGGAAGGGAGAAGGATTAGATCCCGAGATGAAGAAGAAGCTACTGGAGCTGCCAAAGGGCGTGAACCTCATCGAGTACAAAGCCTCATCTCGTAAGTACCTAAAAGCTCTCTGCCGAATGTACCTAACAGATTACGCATGTGCTGAGTACCCCCTACCAGACGATTGTGCGGAGCTGAATGACGAGCTGTTCCTCACCATGGTGGATTATATGGAGCGGCGCAGTCAGGTGCGGAGCAAGCAGCAGGCGAGTAAATTGGGGCTGCTTCCACTCTTGCGCCGCCTGCTCTCTGAAGCTGCTATGGAGATCGTTGCAGAGGTATACTGCGCATTTCATCGCTCTCCAGAGTGCGATGCTGCAGTTATACATGGCGAGGATGAGCTCGCAGCATACGATAGACACGAAGAGCTGTGATCAATCACACCGCTCTCCAGAGTGCGATGCTGGAGTTATATACGGTGAGGATGAGATCGTAGCATACTATAGACACGATGAGCTGTGATCAATCACACCGCTCTCCAGAGCGCGATGCTGCAGTTATATACGGTGAGGATGAGCTCGCAGCATACTATAGACACGATGAGCTGTGATCAATCACACCGCTCTCCAGAGCGCGATGCTGCAGTTATATACGGTGAGGATGAGATCGTAGCATACTATAGACACGATGAGCTGTGATCAATCACACCGCTCTCCAGAGCGCGATGCTGCAGTTATATACGGTGAGGATGAGCTCGCAGCATACTATAGACACGATGAGCTGTGATCAATCATCCTTCATACCCAATAATGGGCTGATGGTATCTTTGTTCTAATCTGAGGAACACTGTCATAATGTGCTAAACTTTGTGGAATGTGTCAAGAAAAAGTTATGCTTTATTCTGCACATCTGGTTTGTTTTGTGTAGAAAAGTGTTTTTAAAAGTAATATTGGTTTGCTACGTGTTCTTGAAAGTGAATTCCTTGTGGATGGAAATATGAAATTACAGCACTTGTTCGTTAAGTTATGTGGCACATGTCTATAAATACTAGTCGAAACATGAAGGCATAGGGTGTTAAAGGCCTTTTATTTGTATGAGTAAAATCACGGCGAAAAGGATTGGAAAATGTGAAAACATTTCCGGGTGGAATATTCAATTGAAATAGAAACCAATCTCGTTGCATTACCGTTATCACTCTGTCGATTCTGTTCCATCCGGCAGCTGACTTAAATACACAAAGTGTATCCAGGCTACCGAATGGTCGTTGCCCAAGTGAGATCCGCATAATTGGAGCGGGCAACTGAGCTTGAAGCGTCTCATCTACTGCTGTTAGAGCAGAAGCGCAGTACGAGGAAACATAAGGCGTTGAAAGCACCATCTACAGCCTCATTTACTGCTGTTAGAGCAGAAGCGCAGTGCCAGGAAACATAAGGCGTCCGTGAAAGCACCACCTACAGCCTCATTTACTGCTGTTAGAGCTGAAGCGCAGTGCCAGGAAGCATAAGGCGGCCGTGAAAGCACTACCTGCAGCTGCAGCGGCAAACACAGCAGTGGTGGTGGAGGTCCCTCCAGTCGTCGTTCCCACAGTTGCATTATATAGAGATGATAAAATGCCACTGGAATATGTGGTATCATGCTGATTTTGTTGCTGAAGTTGCTGTTGCTGAGGGTGTTGCTGAGGCTGCTGCTCTTGTTGAGGCTGCTGCTGAGGTTGATGCTGGGCGTTAGTCAGCGAGCGGGATGTATATCCCGGTAGCGGCGGGGCAGGACTGCACGGCACTGCTCTAGCTTGACCTCTTTCGTTCGTGGTACTATACCGCTGCTGCACGGCAAAGCTTCTCTCTAAATCTGCAGCAGCGGCAGTAGAGTTGCAATCAAGATCGAGCTCGGGGCCAGCAGGAGATGTGAGTAGAATGGAGGAGCGAGATGCCGCTCCAACAGCTGCCCTCATCACAGAGGGGACTGGATGCACAGAGGCACCGGCATTATTGATAGTATCAGAACCACCGCGATGATTCTCTAACTCTAGTTGATCTCGCTCAGCTGCTGAGTTTATTATCCTCCCAGTAGAGGAGTAGGAAGAGCTGGAGGATGAGGATGAGGTCAAAGTATCGACCCGCACTCCTGCCTGGGTGGTACCGGAGGATTTCAAAGTCAGAGCAATTGGAACTTGTGAAAAAGTGGCACTAGTATCAGCCGGTTCTGCTTCCTCTAACCTATCGTATGACCTTTCATCAACATCATCACTGTAACGAGCAATGCCATTGCCTGTCTCGAAGGCCCTGTCTCTGTAGATGAGTGGATCGTCCTCGGCGCCTTGCACTGCTGTGGCAGTAAGTGCTACAGGCAAAGCCCGCTCCACACTTCCGATGGAATGTCTGCTGCAGCAGCTGCAAGTATCTTGATCATCAGTAAGAAATGCATTTCCTACTTCGTCTTCATTGCTTTCTTTTTCCATGAAGTCATACATCGCGCAACCAATCTCAGGAACGCATTCGGCAGGATGGAACTCACTAGTGTGGAAATTAGCCATATTTTTGCGAGGTGTTGGTTCTGTGCTTAATAGCCCTCCCAGTTCATGCCCCCCTTGGTGAAGGAAATCCTGTGCTGTATATTGTTCACTAGCAGCAGGGTAAACGGCCCAAGATGTGGAGTACTCGTCAGTGGAGCTGATGTGGCCATTGTCGATGCTGGCGCTGCTGCTAATTGAGGTTGCTCTACTCCGGGTGTTGGCACTGCTCAACGAATCACTGCGAGTACGCAGATATCTCCCTTGATCATGCTGATATAAGCGTTGCTGCATTTCTCTGAATACAATCTTATTACATGAGATGCATAATCGAGACCAAGTCTTGATATCAGTTCTGACCTGTTTGCAGCTGTGAGTGTTACAAATCGAAATGCCACATTTTCTACAATGGTGACGTCCGCTCAAGTAGAACTTTGTTTTGCATCCAGTATGCTCACATTTTAGTGCATAGTTGAACGGTGCAGTTGAATCTTGTATGTTATCATCGTTCAAGTGGAATGGCTTTTCGTGTTGGTGACTAAAGCTGCTTCGGCGTGACGATGTCAGGCTATCTGATTCGCTATGGTCGCCATCACCGTGATTCCACCGAGGCCTAACGTTCTCTTGGTTATCATACATTGAAAAATTTCTCTTGTGCGGCTTATATATTCGATTGTGAATACTATCTTGAATATCTTTTATAACCGGCTCCTCGCAAGTGCCAGCAGGAGTTGTCATCACGGGATGGGCGAAAAAACTGACTGTTTTGCGATCGATTTTCTAACGGCTCGTTTTCCTTCTGCCTATTTGTCGACTTTACCGTCTATTTCGGGAATTATCAAGCCTTGGAAATCACTCTGAGAGCACCAGCAGCAAGAGCAGCTTCCTATCCCAGTATCCTATCCCAGGTATCGTACTCAATGCGATACGAATAGCCAGTAAAAGGTAAAACAGTCAGTCGTGGATTTGGTTGATGGGAGTACGTAAGGCTTACGACACAAAACGAGCTGATCTTATCTGCAATAAAATTTGAGGAGAAACCACTTTGTTGCAGCACTCAAAATTGAGCATGAGTAGGAACAGATTTCTTGACCCTTATAATCTATCGATGCTGCAAAGAGCGGTCCTCATTCCATATTTTGGAATTGGATCATTAGTTGATCCAACCCGCGGTGAGTTAGTGGCTGCCCTTGGAGACGTAACTGCACACCCGGTGATCCTCAGGAAGCTGGTCAGCCAATTAAAGAACAATAAAAGAGGGAGAGATTTGCTAAAAGCAAAGCCTTTGATCAACACAGATAATTTGAATATTCCCTACTTACGATCTCTTCCTATCATGACGTTTGGGAGACAATATGCACAGTTTATGGACCATCATGGATTCAGTGCAGATGAACGGGCAAACGTTCGTTTCATGGTCGACGAGGATCAGGCGTATGTTGTTCAACGATATCGGCAGATTCACGACTTTTGGCACGTTTTATCAGGCATACCTCCGAGTGTTTTGGGCGAAGTTGCTTTAAAATGTTTCGAGTTTCGAGTAACAGGTTTGCCGGTCTGTGCCCTTGCCACTGTTCTTGGTCCTCTGCGGCTAACTGCTGCAGAGAACATAACTCTTGCATCCAGTTACGTGCCTTGGGCGATTCGGGCGGGTGGCAAGTGTAGCAGCTCTAACCTGCTAAGTTTTCCGTATGAACAATTTTTCGAAAGTGATATTGAAGGTCTGAGGGTAGAGCTAAATTTTGAACTTGCACCATCAAATAAAGCAGCCGGGGCAATTGGTCAAAAGTAAAAACGAAAATTATGTATAAGAATTCTGCCAGCCCAGCCACTTAGTAGCTCAGTTATGAAGAGAGCTGAGAAATATTCTGTTGTCGATATTTTGTACGCACTAATAAGTTACCCGCATTAATGAAGATTGCACCGAGCGGCAGGCGATTGAGCAAAAATAATTTTATTTTGAGCTGAAATGAATTTGAGCATCTTCGAATAAAGTTACACAATGTTGTCTGCAACTGATTTCAACTGAATAATTAAATTTATGTATTACTCGATACTCAATCCGTGAAAAGAGCAAGATGAACTATATTTGCTGGCCCTTAGCACGGAAGAGTACAATCAATACTATCCCGACAATACCAGCCGACAATATCATGGCAATTTTGTTGCCAGACTCTTTTCGAATGGCCCTATCGTGGGAATTATTTGTAGATGGTTCATTTTCATCGGAGATAAGAGAACAACAGGCAGAATGGTTACTGCAACTATTATCACGCGGAGAATATTGGCCTCCAATACATCTAAACTCTGTCACTACGCCATACGAGTAAGGATACCCGGAAGACATACATGTGAAATCTTGGAGCCCAGTGATTCTCTTGGGAGAGTTATCAGCGGCGTCAAGTTTGGCTTCATGTGAAACTCTGCCTTTATCATCCGCTTCCCGTGTTTTCACTGTAGTAAATAAGATTTCCCCTTCCTTTGCTGCTGCTGCTGCTGCTTCACCATTGTCATTATCACCACTGCTCGGGCTGGATTCTGAAGAGGCTACAAAAGCTGCCCCAGCCGTTGCAGCGACAGCAGCATAGCCCACAGCACTGGAAACAGAAGATCCTGCAGTTGAGGCAGCGACCCCAGTGACGGCAGCGGCGGTGGAGACTGCAGCCACAGTAGCAGTCGCAGTCACTGCTGCGCTGAAAAGGGTGGCACCTATTGCAGCTGCCCCGACCACTCCAGCACCTACAGCAATATAGTCTGCTATAGACATACTCGCATCACCTGTCTCCTGGTCATTTTTCGCTTCCAATGCAGAATCTGAGATAGCATGTTTCTGTTGAACGATAGAGGTTTCTAAAGCTGCTGCTGCCGCAGTATTGTGGGACTTCTCCCGAGCGTCATTATCAACGGCAGCGGGGGCTGCTGATAATAACTGTTCATCATTATTATGAGCACTGGCATTCATATCTAGCTCACAAGCTGCTGGATCTCTAGAACCTTTACCGAGCCTGTGGTCCTCTAGAGCAGGTGCATTTACAGTCAAGACCGTAAGAGCTTGCTGGCTGTCGAGATCATCTTCGAGACATGCCTCAACAATATCTTGCACGTCCGAAGCCATCAACAAATCTTCAGAAGTAAAAGCTACAGGGACTTTATTCTCATTTCTGTGCTCCGCCGGCTGGATGCATGACAAAGAAGGTTCTTGTATCTCTTCTCCTGCTTCAGAATCTCCGTGATCAGTTACAGAAGTGACCGCTTGAATAGCATCATGACGCTCAGTTAATTCTCTAGTTTCAGATCTCTCTTTATCCAGGCCTGTACACATGTTTTTTGAATGAGATATATTGATCACGACATTCTCTTTATTATAGATACCCTTTTGTCTGTCACGAGATGACACCCCGGCTGATGCTCTTGTATCCGCTGCTTCTTTGAAAGCAAAAGTTCCTTTCGGCTGAACCAATTTCGCCGGGATCTTATGCTGCTGCTGGATTGTGGAAGATATCTTCTGATTGCCTCCACCTTGTGCAACTAGAAGGCATGCAGCAGTACACATAGTGTTTGTCGTACTTTTGCTGGGCTTGCCAAAATCATAGAAAGAAAACGAGCTTTTCTTTTTCAGTGGGGCGGCAACGCCTCTTAGTTCACCACCGCTGCACAAGTCATCATTACATCCTACGCAAAGTCTGCTCCATGTTCGTTTATCAGATTTAACATCTTGGCAGCTGTGTACACTACAGATAGAAATGCCACACTTCCTGCAGTGATGACGACCACTGATGAAGAAGGAAGTACTACAGCCAGGGTGCTCGCAAGCGGGAGCATAACTGAATTTCACCCCCTTTGTACTAGAACGACCTCGTGCAGTTTCTCCTCCATTGTACTTCAATGAAGAGAGATTGCCCTGTCGGGGTTTTCTTCCTTTCTCGTTGCGAGTGAGTGAATCCCACGAGTCAGTGCTAAAGAAGCTGTAGTTGCTACTGTTGGAGCTGAGGGACGACGCAACACTGTCGCAGTCACTTGCCGTCTCATAATCATCAGTGATCTGGTGAGATTGATAAACAAGATCTTCCATAATATTGATATGTGCGTTGATCCATTGGTTCTTTCCTTGCACTTCGATGGATTAGTTCACTGAAAACCATCATGCTGCTTGCTGGAAACCAAGAAGGAAAAAAAATCCAGTTTTGGAACTCCCCAACGGCTATTTTTGAATGTTCTCCTATGATACGATTATATCTATAAAATTGTCCACTAACCATACTCGAGCCGTTTTCTACTAGCTACAGGTACGTCGCCATCGCAGCACAACTCAAAAGCTCTTACTTTACTTTCTGCACTTGTTACACCAGTACGTATGGTTAGCACAGTATAAAGTTTAGAATTATTTGTACAAAAGTCTAAAGCGCAGTAGTAGGAGTAGTGACGGGTTCGCCCCACTCGCCAATTCACTGTTGAACTTCGATTCACTCATTCAACACTTCAGTCAAATCACCTCGCATGCTACGCGGAACAGCGAGATAACAACCACTAGTACTTGCACAATATAAAGTTTAGAATTATTTGTGCAAAGTCTGAAGCGCAGCAGTAAGATATCAACTGTGCCTTCCACAGTCAGAAGGATCCACCCCGCTGCCAGTACCAGTGCCTCTACACTCATGTTATCATCAAAAGATATAAGACAGCACACAATTACAAGGATATCACCATCTGTGCTACACTTATTGACGGAAGATTTTCCACGATATGACTATCTACAATAACTATGGTTGCACCAGCAGAGTTAGTTACTCATGATAAATTTACCAATAATTAATACCGTTTGCTCAAAAATGTACCTCAGTAAATAGTAACAATATTATGGCTACGAGTACCAAATTTAAAAACATACGATGATAGGGTAACACAAGGTCGATAGCAGAAATCCTCACACCATTTGATGAGCTGTCACTTTTTCGCCCTCATGATGAAGTAATAATAGCAAGCAATCCCAACTGTTCCAGTCACCAGTGCAGCAGTCGTGGCAATGAGTGCAGTGGTTCCAACTCCGAAGCCCAGGGCAATGTTCGATGTAACAGGCGCGGCGGCTGCGACTATGTTTATGTCTATATCTGTGTCTGCTGCTGCTGCTGCTGCTGTTGTGTCTGTTGTGTCTGCTGTTGCTGCTGTTGCTGCGGCTGCTCGTGCTGTGGGGTTTCTATCTTGAGGCTCTGTATGAGAGACAGTGGCAGTTGTTGCAGTGGAAGAAGATGCACCATCGAGAGGAACGGAGCAAGAAGCATGGCTATCATCTTGACCAAATCTTGATGCTCCTGCGGGTGGTTTAGCAGTCTCTTTAGCATCATTCGTATCAATAGCGGGCACAGCTATACCTGACGCGTAATCCTTGGAACTATGCTGCTGTTGCTGATGCTGCTGTTGCAAATCCTGTTGCTGGTGCTGCTGATACTGCTGTTGGTGCTGGTGCTGCTGGCACAGGTGGTCAGCATGTATTCCATTGGTTAGGTCTGGCTCAAATGACGGCTCCATATTTTCATGTCTATAAGACAGCATACTATGATTGTGCTGAGTGTTCTGCCAATGAGCGCCTTCTGCATCTACGCCAATTTCCTCGACGGCCCCATCATCTTCTTCTTCATCGATTTCATCATCGCTATCCGGCTCCATAAACTCCGCCATGTTATATGCTGTGGGATTGGCGGCTGCGAGGCTCAAGTCTTCAGCTGGATCGTCACCAACTGTGCTGCTGCCTGAAAGTGCACTTCTAAATGACCACCGATGTTGCTGTTGTTGTTGTTGATGATTTTGTTGTGGTAAAATACCACTATTCGGTTCAATTGCGGCAATGCCAGTGCGATGATCTACTCCTCCGACAGAAATTCTATCCGCTCTATCCAAGCTCCCTATGCTCGAGAAAGATCCAGTTCGATTAGAAATGACACTCCCCGGAGTTATCATGCTTTCATGACCATGTACGCCACCAACCTCGACAGAAAGGCCCATCGTTTGGTTTTCACGAAATACAAGTTGGTTGCACGGAATGCAAAGTCGCGACCAAGTTTCAGTTCCAGCATGGACATTGAGGCAGCAATGCGAGGAACAAACAGAAATCCCGCATTTCCTACAATGGTGGCGGCCACTTATATAGAATGTAGTTTCACACCCAGGAGGATGCTGGCAATGATTTGCATAGTTGAACGGTACACCGGACGCATTGGTTTGCACCGAGGATGCACTACTCCTTCTTCCTGTGGAAGGCTCCTCAGTGACGCTCCCCCGTAGAAAGTCGCTCAGGGTATTCCTTCTGGGCTGTGATGAAGATATCTCATAAGCGAATCCCGCTTCTGTTCTTTCCATGATAAAAAGTAAGGGAGAGCCTTTTCTTTTGCAAAATAGTATCGGTAGCAATAATATGATGAAATCGGATATTAGATAGACTCAATAAACTTGATCAGTGTCCTCATCGCAATCATTCACTGTAGGGTAAACACTTGAACAGTACAAACTTAGCCGGTGAAACCTTTTAAATTTACGAAAAAGTAAAATGAATTTGATGATGCCTATATTCTGGCCTATAATATATTCGCAATCCAATTATGATAACTGAGTTTTAATCTTATGATACCAGGATAACAACTCCAGGAACTGTCACTAAAGTCTTGTGAGAATTACAGTATTGATTGATTGATTTTGGTTACTTGCCCAAGCAGCAGAGACTCAACCACCGAACAAGTCGGAGAAGGTTCTGCCAGTAACCCTCACAACAAAATACTGTAAACTTCACGCCGTCCGGCGGCCACTGACATCCCAGCAGGAAAATGCTTCAGTATCTTACGGTTAACTATAGACCACTAGGACGATTTTCACTAAAGTCTCTTGTGAGAATTATAATAATTTTTTTTAGTTTTTTTGGAACAAACTGTATGTCGGGTTTTCAAGTTATTCGCTTTCTTACTGGCAGACTTTTAATTTGCTTTATATCTGGATTTACAGTATTTATTTGAAGTGTTACTTTACTTGTAATACCGCCGACGGTACGTTTGAGTCGGCAGCGAATGGTGCAGGCAAAAATAAATTCCGCGAGGCTCCTGCATGACAACCTCACTCGAAATGCATCTTAGTTATGGATTTGATAGTTATTATTGCTCTGGTAGTATGTGGAGGTTCATTTGCCATTTACCACATCGTTCTTTATACCAGGGTCCTGGCTTTGGGGGAAAAGAGTGGGACTCATTTCTCAGTCAGCCTTAAAAATGCCATTTATTGGCTGGATAAGCACCAGCACAAAACTGATACAGCAACAGCCCAATTAGCTATTCATACGTTACGGAACACCATCATTATTTCTGTTTTTGTCGGTGGAGTGGCTTTTCAAGTTGGATTCCAAGTGGTTAACAACTATAATCAGATAGATAATCGCAATCAACTTATGCAAGTCCGGGCAGCTTTTCTTGGTGCAGCTTTCTTCTCTAGCTTCGTGTGTTGGGTATGCTCAATTCGCTACGCATCTCATCTGGGTTTTATGATGGGCACTTTGACATACCTTGTGGGAGTTGAAAGAAAGCTAGACATTGCAAGGGAGAAAAGGGAGATTTGGGAACAACATAAACAGCATGATGATGAGACCCAGGAGTGCCAGCGTCACCTCCAGCACCAGCGGCATCAGGAGCGACAAGTGCATGAGCAGGAGCAGGAGCAGTCTCCCAAGCGAACCTTCTCTCGTCATTCGCACCATGGTATTGAATTTAGATATGATAGTGCCAAGGAAGAAGAAAATGATGATGATAAAAATAAGGGTGATATGTACTGGCCAGCAGAAGCGCCATCGGCACGGATCAATAAGCTTGATTCCACCATCGGCGATGTGTCTACTTCCATGAAGTACAGACGTACTCCGAGCGGCCAAAGTAGTGTTGGAGATGCTGCTATACCATGGCATGGGAGCAAACCAGCACGCAGTGGAAGGGGAATTTCTTTCACTGCACCAGTGGTTGCAGTGGCAGGGACAGGAGTAGGTGCAACTGATGGAGTAACTGATGGAGCAACGCATAATTCAACCTCCTCAGAAGCAATCGCATCGGGCCAACACTACGTGCCTGCTGGTCCCACATGGGCTTCACAGAGTAGTGGTGATCTATCTACTATCATCACTCACATTCCTCCTCCATTGATTGCTTCCACTGCTGCCTTAGCTGCAACTTCCCCCGAGAAGGAAATCGGTGCAGGTGGTGGAGGTCCAGCAAATACAGCAGGCGCATCTGGCCCGGGTGCTGAATCAGATCCAGATTCAGAGTTAAGTATCGACGAAATCTCCAGTGAGTGCAAGAAGATGCTCTATCGACTGCTCATTTTTATGAGGTGAGGTGTAATCAAGTGTGAGGTTGATTGTAAGTTGCGGCCAAGGCTCTGGTAGCTGCGCCATGGTGCCTATGTGCCATGGTGTCATGGGGTTATAATGCCAGGGTGTCATGGTTTCATGGTGCCATGGTGTTATGGTGCCATGGTACCATACCTTGACCAGGCGAGACTATCATAGAGTGTATAGTTTGCTGTGTTCTCCTTGCCTTTTCACTGATGATGATTATAGTAGCTAATGCATTCCTTTTCCCTTCTTTTTTTCGAATGCACTGCCAGCCTGGGGTTTCGTTTCCTGTTGCTCTCTCTCCCATTCGTGTTCCTCGCTTTGGGGCCGGTTGCACTGCTGATAACCAGTGCCATGCTGCTGATCTTCTTATTCTTCTATGACTTTGAGTTTAATTTCAATAACAGCCAGAAGAACAAGAAGCCATCCTGTACAAATAATACGAGTAGTGCCGCGGCTGATACCAGGGACACCAATAAATGGATGTGTAGCTTCTTCAAAATTCCATAGTATAGCTATATTGATGTATATAATATTGATCAGACATACCGTTCGGTACATTCATGTCGGTTTATTGTTGTTGTTGTTGTTGTTGTTGTTGTTTACTTCAAAGTACATTCTGCTTTGCTCCTTGTCCCTTAATATCTTTTTACTTTTTCCTGCCGTTTCGCAAATGCACTGCGCACATCTATGAGCTATGTATACGCTGATCAGTACTAAAGTACAGATTACTTACTCGTGCACGTAACACCATCATAGAAGACAGTGTAAATTTTATGTGAAATAATCAAATCTTTTTTTAACGTCTGTTTTTTTATGGGCAGCTTTAGATATGTCTCATTCTTCTAGAACATAAATTAGCACTGCACACAACGGGAAGTGTGCTGGGCCATGCAGGGTATCACACCAATGTTTTAAACTATGTATAAAAGTTTTGAGGTATTACGACATAGAGCCGGCACCAGATAGCGGCTTCACTGTGTCATATACATTAATAGGCCGATAGGCATTGTAGCGCTGTGCAGCTGCCGTCGTTTCAAGTGTTGATGCACTCTCTGCACGCTCGCCAATAATTTGTGCTGGATTTCCCGACACAATCGAAAAGGGAGGAATTACCATATCTGGGGGAACCACTGTGCCTTCGAGAACCTTCACGTAGTCTTTCAAGATGCATCGCTTGGATAAAATACAGTTATTTTCTATTGTGCAACCCATCCCTATTACCGCAGCTGAAATGATGCAGTCTTCTCCGATGTTACAGTGCGATCCAATTGTTAAAGGGACAAATTTGAATCCATTTGCAGCACTAGTATAACACGGGTGTAATACCGTCCGCTCTCCGATAAAGGTATAGCGATTGAGTTGAACTGGGGCAAGATCACCGCGTACAATAACACCAGGAGAAATTATGCATCTACCATTGGGTATTTCGACGATCTGAGGCTTGCATATAGTAGCAGTTCGGCTGATTATATTGCCAGTGGAAGTGTGTATGAACTCGTCGGTCGAGAAAGGAACCTCCGGGTTATAAATCATCTTTCGCGTCGACAAAGTGGGTTTGAAATTGCCTGGTGTATACCTTCCTTTTGCGATTGCAAAGAAAAATAAACTTTGTAAATTAGCCCCTTGTAGCTTATCTTGCAGTCATCCTACTCGCATCCCAACAGGTAAGTTATCGTAACACCAGAATATCGCTCGATGAGCAGAATATCAGCACAAACTGGACTCCCCCACGACTTCACCAGCAACAGAGAATACTGCTGGGATACTGGGATATACAGCATCCTGTTGCAAAAATTAATTAACTGATTTAGTGATTGCTGGTGTCCACTCAATCGAAATCTGCTGGAAATCCCAATCCTGGAAATGCGTGCAAATTTCGACCAGATTTACGAGCTCTTTCATTGCTTGTTCGTATCGTTGAAAACACTCGGTCGCCAGAGTGTAGCACTAAATTCACTTAACGTGTTTTCTTTCTCTGTCTGATTTGTCATTTGCGTACAAACGCATGGAGCTAAAATCAACATCACCGGGACAACCCATCCCATCATATGCTGACAAGCATGTTGATGAGGATACTTACGCTCGACTGCGACATCTTGTCGCGCCTCATGTTGATAGCTTCAACTATTTTCTCGAGTATGGACTGGAGGAATCTGTTGCCGCTATTCCTTCTTTTGAATTCGAACTCAGTCCTGGTTTTGGTGTCAAGATGACATACGGAACTGCTAAAATCAACCCCCCCATGCGTCGGGACGACATAATGGAGGCAGTTGTTACACCCCGAGAAGCCAGAGAAAGTGGAACAACATATGCTGGAAGCATGATGGCTACTATGGAAGTAAGTCTCACCAAAACTGGTGAGACATTCAGTTTATCTCTTAATATGGGTGACTTACCGATAATGGTGATGAGTGATAAATGCCACTTAAATGGCCAGAACAGTGAAACTTTGGTATTTATGAAAGAGGAAGCAAATGAAATGGGAGGATATTTTATCCTCAATGGAATCGAGCGCATTATTCGTCTTTTGCAAGTGCCCCGCCGAAATTATGCGGTTGCGATATTGCGTAGCAGCTTCAAGAATCGTGGAACATCGTACTCAGACAAGGGAGTCTCAATGCGTTGCGTGCGTAAAGACCAGTCTTCCGCCACAGTCACAATGCACTACCTCACCAATGGTGGTGCAACACTACGCTTTGTGCTTCGCAAGCAAGAGTTTCTCCTGCCGGTGGTGTTGGTGGCTAAATGCCTCATGGAGATGACCGACAAGGAATTCTTCGATCGCGCTGTGGCAGGCAGTGTGGATAACTCCTTCCTCACTACCCGTCTCGAGCTGCTACTTCGTGACTTTAAGGCCTACGGCTTGTTTTCACAGAGCCAGTGTCTCGCATATCTAGGATCGTTATTCCGGGGCAACCTTGCCATCACAGACCGCACTTCGGATGAAGAAGCCGGACGAATCCTCATCCAGCGATTTTTATTCGTGCACTGTGATAATGCAACAGATAAACTGGAATGCTTACTGCACATGCTGCGGAAGCTTTTTGCTTTTGCCGAAGGAAAATGTCTTGAAGACAATGCCGATGCTTTGATGGCCCATGACATCCTACTCCCTGGACATCTCATCAATATGTACGTCAAAGAAAAGTTCGATGAGGTATTTACAGCTTTTCTAGCGGTTGTCCGAAGGGACTTCCGAGCAGACCCGGGTAAGTGCGAGTCCGACTGTAAGAGCGCCCAATATTTTAATCGGAAGTTAGCTGCGATCTGCCGTGGGATTGGTAGCAAAGTGGGAACGCTGCTGAGCACGGGCAATGTTACCTCCTCGACAGGCTTAGATCTCATGCAAGCATCAGGCTTCACGGTGGTAGCCGAGCGCCTGAACATCTACCGCTACATGTCTCACTTCCAGTCTGTGCACCGTGGTCAGTACTTCACCAACATGAAGACCACAGCGGTGCGCAAGCTGCTGCCTGAGAGCTGGGGCTTTCTCTGCCCAGTGCACACTCCCGACGGCTCGCCCTGCGGCCTGCTGAACCACGTAGCCCGAGAATCCGCTATACTAGCGTTCCCACCTTCAAAGCGCTCCCCCACCCATGCGCATGGGTTGGTGCCTTACCCACCTGGCTGTAACCCGGAGATGATCAACAGCCGTAAATACATCCAGGACGTGCTGGTAAAGCTCGGCATGGTGGTGGCGGGAGTGGGTGTGGGGGACGGGCAAGCGTGTTTGGGCTCCGAGTACGTTCCGGTGCTGCTCGACGGAGTGGTGCTTGGGGGTGTCCTGCCAGACAAGGCAGAGGCGTTGGTTAAGCAAGTGCGCTACTTCAAAGCGGTGAGTGGCAATGTGAGCACCGAGCACTTCGCTGATGAAGGTGTCTCCGCCTCCGTCGCTGCTGCTGGATCTGGAGCTGGAACTAGTTCGACCGCAATCGCTTCAGGAAAGAAGAAAAAGAAATCCAGCGCTTCACGCTTTGCAGGATCAGGATTAGCGGGGCTGCCTGCCTGCGCATCACCGTACCAACAAGCTCTCCACATGGCGTTCCAATCCGATATTCAGTCCGAAGCGCAGATCTTGATGAAGCAGAAGCTACTGCTGGACCCTACTATGGAGGTGGCTTACTTTCCCCGCACGGAGTTCCCATCTGCGTACCCTGGGCTTTATCTTAGCACACAGCCCGGGCGCATGATCCGCTGCGTGCTGCAGCTGGAGTCTCGACTGGTGGAGTGGATCGGGCCATTGGAGCAGGTGTACATGGATATCGCGTGCTTGAAGGACGACATCAGATCAGGGGAGACTACGCACATCGAGCTGGATCCCTCCGCCATGCTAAGTCAAGTAGCGGCGTTAACGCCCTTCAGTGACTACAATCAGAGTCCGCGTAACATGTACCAGTGCCAGATGGGCAAGCAGACTATGGGCACCCCAGCCCATGCGCTGAAGCATAGATCCGATAACAAGCTGTACCGCATTCAGAACGTCCAGGCGCCCATCGTGCAGACCCGTGTTCAGCGGGAGTACGCTATGGACGAATATCCTCAGGGCTGTAATGCCGTCGTTGCTGTGATCAGCTACACGGGGTACGATATGGAGGACGCCATGATTATCAATAAATCCGCTTTTGAAAGGGGTTTTGGACACGGAAGCGTGTATAAAACCCAGACAATTGACCTGGATGAGTTAGAGATCAAGGCTGCGGCAGGTGCTGCCCAGAGACCGTCATTTGCGTTTAGTAATGTGAAAGATCCCACAACCATCGCAGCAGCAGCGGCCGCCGCCGCTACAGCTGGGGCGTATGGGTTTGGCAGTCCTGGAAGTGTGAACCCATTCTCCCCTGGATTCGGTGCCGCAGCTGTGGATGTTGATGAACTGTCCCAGAAGCACTGTGAGGAGCTAGATCTTGACGGGCTACCGTTCGAAGGCGTTCAAGTGCGGCAGGGGGAACCACTGTACTGCTACGTGAACCAAGCCAACCCTGGCGAGCCCCCCATCATTGTGCGACACAAGGACCAAGAAGCTGCCTATGTTCAGACTGTGCGCATTATTGGCAAGCAAGGCCCTAGCAGAGGCAAAACTGGCAAGGCATCCCTGCGGAAGATCAGCATCACGCTACGCTACAAACGTAATCCGATCATTGGGGATAAGTTCAGTAGTCGTCACGGTCAGAAGGGAACCCTGTCTGTGTTGTGGCCACAAGAGAACATGCCGTTCACGGAGTCCGGGATGAGTCCCGACGTCCTCATCAATCCTCACGCATTTCCGTCACGCATGACCATCGGAATGTTGATCGAGAGCATGGCGGGGAAGTCCGGATCCATGCATGGGATGTTCCAAGACGGTAGTCCCTTCCAGTTCCATGAGGAGCAGAGAGTCATCGACTATATCGGCGAGCAACTCAGGTATTTCATTTTATTTAGCCCCTATTCAAGCACTTGCCTTCCATCCCGAATACCCATTATTTGCACTGGGTGTGTGGAGGGAGGGGGAGGGGGGGGGGGGTTGCGGGTACTTGTATTACTACTACCTGCTGTTTGCTGCTAGATGTAACATCTACATACAGTTCATTTCTGACGGGGGTGAGGGGTGCCTTCCCGCGGCGTTTTCTGTACCAGCACCCTCCTTTCTTTTTTCCTTCCTAATTGGCTTGAAAATTTACGATGCGTTCCATCAGGTCATGCGGCTATGGCTTCTACGGGTCGGAGCCACTCTACAACGGACTCACTGGGCAAGTTATGCAGGCCGATATATTCATTGGAGTCGTGTACTACCAACGACTGAGGTGCGTGATTGCATTCCTACGCCATTCCGTAGCCTTAGACGCATGGGTTGTATATTGCTGTCATATATCCCCCAGCAGTCCGGCTATAAACAAAAGGCATTGTGATGGTATCTCGGGTATAATTAAAATGTATCAACCATATCTTTGTTTCACAAATCTTGAAAACCCAAGCTGATATCACAGCATATCTACACTCCCTATATCTGTTAATTACACTCACATATTCATACCCATACCTCTATACGTCTCTCCCATGTATGCGTGTAGACACATGGTGAGTGACAAGAGCCAGGTGCGCAGTACAGGCCCAGTGACCGCGCTGACCCGGCAGCCAGTGAAGGGACGGAAGAAGCACGGAGGCATCCGCCTGGGAGAGATGGAGAGGGATGCCCTGCTCAGCCATGGAGTCGCATTCTGCTTGCAGGACAGGTGAGTGAGCTTAGTGAGCGGTTGGATGAGGTAGGGAGGGAGGGAGGAATTAAGGAAGGAACTATCGCGATTCAATGCAGTGCAATGCAGCGTGGTGTGGCACAATGCATTCCAATTATCTATCTATCTAACTAACTATTATCGCTACTCTGTGTTGTCCGCACATGTACCCTGCCTAAACACCGACATCTTCACGCACATGTACCCTGCCTAAACACCGACATCTTCACGCACATGTACATGTACATTCACATGGACATTTACATGGACACGGACACGGACACGGACACGGACATAATTATTATTATGTAGGTTGATGAACTGCTCCGATGCGCACCTGGCACACGTATGCGGGCGCTGCGGAGGCTTGCTCAATGTCTACGCACACGCCACCTCGCAAGTGCATCGGTTCGGCGCAGGTGGGTTTTTAGTGTAGTATGTACTATGATGATGATGATGACGATGATGACGATGATGATGATATCACGACTGTGTTTTGATCCTGGCGGAATTGCCCCCCCCCCCCCAAAAAAAAACACACCATCACTATTACTACTACCACATTTGCTCATCTTCCTGCCCGTGGCTGCTCTTACTTCCTTATTATCACATCCATTGGCGTTTTCTTTTTGTATTCCTTTTAAGGCGCCGGCTCAAGTGCGACTGCGCAGAGCTCACACAAGTGCACTGCATGTGGCACTTCAGCGCATGTGCAGCCCGTGCAGCTGCCGTACGTATTCCGGTACCTGGCCAACGAACTGGCGGGGATGGGCGTCAAACTCACACTCAAGCTATCCGATTAAGCAGCACTATGATTAGTATATTTTTTAGTCGCGTAGAGCTAGGTTCTAAGGCACTTCAAGACGGAGGAGAATTATTCTTTTTGTATATGCACTTCCGTAAAGGCCTTTATGGTCTAATGGGTAAGCCGGAAACTACTGTACTTTTACGCTTCGTATTGTAGAGGTTCAAAGCTGCTCCTATAATACTGCCGAACATGGCATCGATATAAAGAAACCGTAAGCGAAATGAATCCCTTATTGGGCTAGAAATAAGCTTGTGAACTTTATTCGGATTAGCACATTATCATACAGTATATTTTAGTTGCCAGATACTTTGCAAGTTTGAAGGTAGTTTCTTCAAGTATTAATCAATTGATCAAATTAAGTAATTTCGTGGTTTACTTGATGAAAGGTCAAAAAATCTGGTAACTTTTTTACTTTCAAATAAGTTACTCGTAGGTGAATCATGAATAATAATTCGAATAGTACTATTCGAATTATTGTTCATGATTCGCCTACGATTAGATTAAGAGTCGACAACGAATCGTATTTGAATTATTATGAGAGGTCTCTATATGCATGCTGGCTTACTCTTTGGAGCTGGTGTACTGGCACTGCTCGCTGGGGTCCTCTACGACATTTTCGACGACAAGATGATGTCTGAGCTAAGCGACGACGTTGCTGACACCTGTCGACTGGTTGCTGGGTTGCGGGCTCTTGAATCTGACAGGAACGATTCAATTTTTGCTAATAAAGATCCTCTCGCTAAGTATTTGGCTGGTCCGAAGGTTATGGAGAAAGTTACGTTCGAGCTAAGGTCGTTCTTTGCTACGCCAACTCCGGAAACTTTGGATGGGGTTCCCATGCGTGCCCTAGCTTTGGATGATCGAATCGAAGAAGCATGCAATCTTGCCCAAGAAACCCCTATTAGACAGGTGGTTGTTATTGGGGCGGGGATGGACACCCGAGCTTACCGCTTGCAGCTTCCACACGTGCATTGGTTCGAAGTTGACATGCCAGAAGTGATAGCTAGAAAAGAAGAGCTCCTACGCACCAATGTCCCAGATGACCTGCAAGGTATCTTAAAAGCTGACAATATCAAAGCTCTTTCTCGTGTTTCATTGAATTTAAAAGACAACCTCGCAGGGCTTGTGCCTGCTCTTGTCGAGAATGGCTTTGACTCGGCTGCGCCAGCTTTCTTTTTGATGGAGGGTCTTATAATGTATCTCAGTGTTAACGAAGTAAGAAGCCTCTTTTACACCTTGCCGATTGTTCCTGGCTCTCGTGCAGTAGTCACATCGGTTTCCTATCTCATGCGGAAAATTTTGAACAGCTTTGTCCTGATGGACTACATAATCGATGTTGGGCATAATTTTAAGTCCCACAAAATTGCCTCCCTGTGGCGCAATGATTTGGTTTCTTTATCGCTAGGGAAAGCGTTTGGGCCATGGAAGGTCGTCAAAACTGTTAATATAGCGCTGGAGCAAAAGGAGAAACGTGGAATCTCGTTGACAGATATTAATAACCCATGGCTTCCTATTCGGTATAAAAAGACGGTTGAGTATATTTTAGACCTGGTGACAGTGGCTTAGTAGTTGTCAGCCAAGCTTGCCTCAGGATACACTGAGTAAAGTTGATGAATATGGAAGTTATAATCGATTATTTTCCTACTTGAAAGTAGTTATCTTAGATAGGCTATTGCATTGACAATAAATTTATAAATAGTTAGTTACTGAAGTCACTTCTACCCTGGTGCCCGGGAAGTTTTTATCAGGAGCATCTCCGCCATCATAGCAATTTCAGAGTCTGAAATTGAGCGGATACTAAATACTCAGGCTGGCAGCGCTACTGCTAAACTTTAGTACCGTACTGCGTGACTACGACCATAGTGCCACCGCCGGTGATTGTGTACTACTGTGACTGGTGAATGTGTACTACAACTATGATATAACCTGTATTGGGTGGATAATAAAGTTAGGTAAGTTAGTGGAGCTTATAAACTATTAATAGACGTTTTGATTCAAAACTCTCCATTGTTTACGACAAATAAAGATTAGTTTACCCCACTTTCCATCGATTTGAAACCATGACCTGTGAAGGATGTATTATTACTTACTTATTTGCAAAAGTAGGCTTTTGACAACTTTTTTGAATTTTCAATTATTTTGTCTGTGGCCTTGCGTTGTTTCAGCTTGTCAAGTAAAACGAAGGAAAAGACGCCGTTTTGTTTTTGCAATTGATCTTTGGTGATGTGGTCCCTTCAATTTCATCCCACAACAGACTATCCCAGTATCTCATGATCAACAAGAAACCAAGGAAACCGACATTGTATCCCAGCAGAATCAACGAAACCGCACAATAATATCTGATATAAAAGGTCATTAGCATGTGGTTACCTTACCACAAAAGACCTTCATTTGCATGCCGTAGAAAGCAACCGAAGCAAATAGATCCTAGCAGTATGCACCTGATGAAGTCCCCGAACCGGGAAAGGCTGAACTGTGAGAATGTTAGTTTGAACGGAATGGAAATTGGACATGCCAGCATGCAAGGCTTCCGTGTCACTATGGAAGATGAGCATATAATTGAGCCAATGGAGACGCTTCCAGATCATACTTTAGTCGCTATAATGGATGGTAAGTCTGCCCAGTCACATATTTACTTGCTCTTATGCTTCCACGTGGCCTTCCTAACTTAGAGGTTTTTCCCACATTTTTTTCGTCTGATACCCCTAAGATAGCTAAAAATTAATTCCTACTTTTTGAAAATAACTTTTCGTCTCATCTACTCTTGTTTGTTGTCTCTGGAACTTACATATCGCCCCAGGACATGCTGGTAAGTTCGCTGCGGAGTTTACCTCGGTAATCCTACGGCAAAAAATCGAGGAGACACAACCATGGCTGGACTATGTCGAGTTGAAGTCGAAAGCGCGGTCGAAACAAATTGGCACGGAACTGGTCAGCAAAGCATTGGTGCAGGCTTACCGAGACCTTGACAACGACCTGCGTTTGCTAGACGAAAGTGGCTTGATGGTAAGTAGGAGTATGAGGAATAATTAACGCCTTGTATTATAAGATTTTCTTCAATGCGGCGTTGGATATATGTCTTCTGGCGCTGGTATCGTCATATAATTTGTAATGTTTTCACTGCTGCTGTTTCGTTTTCTCTTTGCCTAAGCGTCACACTTACCATACTTCTCTCTCTCTTTGTGTGGTTTGATATTAAATAAAAATAATGCCTACGAACATTCAATTGCAAATGGGCCGTATTGATTATGAAAATACTGTAACCACGCGCTTTCGTAATTTGATTCGGTAACGACCAGGACGATTCAGGCTGCACCTGTGTTTGTGCAGTGATCACCCCAACTCATGTGATTTGCGCAAATGTAGGCGACTCCCGCTGCGTAATTGGCGCAGGCAACGCCAAGCACAACGCAGCCATTTCATTGACAGAGGACCATAAACCCAGTATCCCCGAAGAGTCGGCGCGCATCTCTGCAGCGGGCGGATTTGTTATGTATGACCGTGTGAATGGCGAGCTGGCGATGTCTCGTGCGATTGGTGACTTCAGATACAAGAACGACCCGAGTATAAACGACGATAGCCAGTACCAGGTCATCTGCTATCCTGATGTGGCGGTGCATTCTCGAAGTGGGAAATGCGATCAGATGCTTGTACTGGCATGCGACGGGGTGTTCGATGTGTTGAACAACAGTGAGGTGGGATTGCATTCCATGCGCCATACCATGTGTGCTGTGCCGTGCCGTGCTGTGGTCAGCTTGAGCGATTGTTTCGTTTGACCTTAAAGTTTATTATGTTACCCTAAATTTTTTTGTGTAAATATCTTGGTCTTTTTGTTTTTTGACAGGTGATAAGCTATTTGTCGGAGGTGGTTTTAGTTGATGAACCTAGCACCGCCGCCGCTGCTGCTGAAGCAGTGGAGGTTGGTAAAAAAAGGAAATTTTCTTCGACTACACAAAAAAGTATATGTTCTTCTTCTGCAGGAGGAGGAAAGGCAGGAAAGGGAGGAGCAGTGGTCGCAGCTGTAGAGACTAGTACTGATAGCAACAGCTCGGATACTGATGGCGATGCTGACACCGACTCGGGATCGTCTGAAGAGCAGGTGACTGCGCAACAAGCAGCTGAGTCCCTGATTGACCTAGCACTTGCAGATGGATCCACAGACAATATCAGCGCTATCGTTGTTCGGAATTTATAGCACTTGGTTGTGTAGGCAGGAAAGGACAGAAAAATAAAGATAACAAAAGAAAAGAACAAAAAAAAGGCTATTGGATTGACAGAGAGAGATAAAATGGAAGTAAAGTGTAAGCGTGGTATCTACTTGATGAGTGCAAGCATGGTATATATAGTCTCTCTCTAAGAAGCATCGCGATGACTCGATATGCGAATCTTCCATAAATGGAGCTCTTACCCATTGAGACCCATTGCGTTATAAACTATTCCTCTCTGGGAATGATGCTCTAGCAGCTAACTCACTAACTACTGGCTTGTTCTTTTTTAAATGGGGCCCAGGGGTTAGGAGGAGGAAGAGTGGGTGCAACTGGTTCACTGAGGCGTTTGAAACGTATTGGGTGGCGCATGCATTGACTATTGTGAGGCTGTTCGGAATAGATTTGTGTTTGTTTGAATTGAAATCAACTTCCTCTCTGATTTTCTGGGATAGGGGGACTCTACTTTGTAGTTTTAATCTGCATAATATAGATTTGAAACTTTGAAGAAGCGCTGATTTATATGCCATCATCGGCACCACGAAAATCAATCCAGCAGAGACACTCTACAGACAAGCAATTTCATTGCGCAGGTAACTTATCCTGCTGGTATCGTACTAGAAAGTTTAGTGTTATCCCTGAATTGAAAGCTTGAGTAGAACAAATATATACTCAACTTGGTGCAATGTCGAAAGGAGAGCAGTCTGTAACAGCTGGGCGCTCCGCAGAGGAGCTGGAGCAACTCATACTGTCCACTGTTGCCAAGCAAGACTGCATCGCTGATACGTGGGATTTTGCTACAGAACAGCATATAGATCATCAAGTTTTGGTTGGCGTTCTTAAGTCTTTACTGGTTGATCTTTATGTGGTAGACGAGCCTTTAAGTCTGACATATTGGTCCCTGACAGCGGAAGGGAAGGATGTTGTTCAAAACGGCTCCCCCGAAATGCAGGTGTTTCGCGCCGTCCCGCCAGACACTGGTGTTACAGTCAGCGCATTGCAGTCATCATTAGGAGATGTTGCAAAAGTAGGGATGGGTGTATGCATGAAGAACAAGTGGTTGATGAAGAAGGGTGAACTTATTGTACGAAACCCCTCCACGCCTGCAGACCTTTCAGATGAAACCGCTGCTTTGCTTGCGATCGTGGATTCAAATTCTTCTCTCACTACAGCTCAAGACACTGAACTGAAGAATTTGAAGAAGCGTAAGCTTGTGCAGCAGGTTACTCGGAAATCTTTCAAGGTGGGGTGGGTGCAGATAAGAGCATTGACAGGAATAGTCTATTATCTTTACGTATATGTGGTATGCTTCAATTGTATATTTGAATAAATGAATGTATGCATATGTATGTATGCATATAATTTTTGTATTATCTATGAATGTATGATTTTATCCTATGCTTGCATGTATCTATGTATATGAATCTGCGTGTTTATATGCTTGTAGGTGACGAAAGGGCCCGAGTTCCAGGAGCGGCGGGTGCGGAAAGTGGCAGATCTACACAAGTCTATGCTGGGCAATAAAGGAGAGGTAAGTGTCTGCTGATTAAACCACAGGAAACCTAGGGGGATCTCTCATTGCGCTCGGGTTGTACTTCATCGTGACTGATTCAAGCGCTATTCCAGTATTGTACGTTCGTTGGTACCTACATTCCATTTCATTTCGTATATTACTGCATAATATACGTTTAGAAAATGTTTCCCTGGTTTATGCTCTCAATTTCTATTTTTTCTCCCTGACCCTCTGATTATCATTTCTGCTGTCACTGCCGCTCTTATCCACTCACCCACTCACCTGATTACTCTAACCCCCTCCACCCCCCCCAAATGACTCACGTGTTGAACAACAGATGCCAGAGGGCTGCACACACTGGAGCGACCTAGCCTTCAAGAGTGTGAACCTCAAGGCCATGGGTGTACCCCCCTTAGGGGGCACCTACCACCCGCTTCTGAAGGTGCGGGCAGAGTTCCGCCGGATTCTCATGGAGATGGGGTTCGAAGAGATGCCTACCAACAAGTGGGTCGAATCTTCCTTCTGGAACTTTGACGCGCTATTCCAGCCGCAGAGCCACCCCGCGCGGGATGCCCATGACACATTCTTCATGAAGAGCCCGGCCACTGCTAATGGCGTGCCTGAGGCCTACTATCAGGTGGGGTTAAGATTGGCACGAGCTGACATTGATGGATTTTGGTGGTCACCACTCTGAGAGTGATTGACTATTAATATGCTTTCTTGGGCAGAAGAGGAGCCGATTCTCTTTGTGCATATTTTCCTCTTAGCATAACTTTCTCATCAAGTATTGAGTAATTGTATAATTATACGACATACCCCATGCGCCATCTCACACTTACGCCATCTCACACACCATATTACTGTGCTGCTGGTGCTGCAGGTGGTAAAGCGCACGCACGAAGACGGCGGCGATTCTGGCAGCATCGGCTACGGCTGCAACTTCAAGCGCTCAGAAGCCCTGAAGAACATCTTGCGCACGCACACCACCGCCATCTCCGCACAGATGCTCTACAAACTCGGCCAGGAGTACCAAGCTGCTACAGCTGCTGCCGCTGCTGAGGGCAAGGATGGAGGAGTGGATTGCTTCACGCCTAAGAAGTACTTTAGCATTGACCGCGTGTTCCGTAACGAGGCGATGGACGCAACGCACCTCTGTGAGTTCCATCAGGTTGAAGGGCTAGTCGCTGATCGAAACCTCACGCTCGGGCACTTGATCGGCACGATCAAGACTTTCTTCGAAAAGATCGGCATCACCCAGTTGAGATTCAAGCCGGCTTATAATCCGTACACGGAGCCATCGATGGAAATATTCGGCTATCACCCGGAACTGAAGAAGTGGACTGAGATCGGAAACTCCGGTATGTTTCGACCAGAGATGCTGCAGCCGATGGGGCTACCTCCTGATGTTCGGGTAATTGCCTGGGGATTATCTCTGGAGCGGCCGACCATGATCAAGTACAAGATCGAGAATATTCGGGACCTGTTTGGCCATAAGGCAGATTTGCCCCGGCAACGGAATGCCCCCATAGCCCGCTTTTAGGAGGCTTCTTCAGTTGCGACTGGTGTCAATCAATAGGACCTTTTCGTTAGTGCGATTATATTCGTAGGACCTTGTAGGTGGTGCCAGGACCACTCGTGGTACCAACCAGCAACCAATCGCAATTTACTTCCGAAAATAGAGCAAAGGTTACTCTCGATATATTAGTTGATCTGCATGCCCTGTCAATTAGGTACTCCTGCAGCAACTTGCTAGTTTAAGTCTTTCTGGGCGTGAGGTTGTTTGTTTCCCTTGACTATGATTGAACTTAAGTTGTAAAATTCTGAATAGCATGTCAAGTGTAACACATATTAGTGCGCTAGCCTGCATGGCTAATACACTCCGCTTATTTATGTCATCGCGTAGGACATTGGGATGTGCTCAATAATTGCGTAGAGTCTTAATAGCGCATCTTATATTTCTCATCGCGAATTTATCCGATTATAGGTATTACTATCAATAACTACCTGAGCATTATACAACAGGACCATGATGCCCGTAAAAATGACAACGTTAGAGGCAAGATCTATGCACCTACAAACCCGCATGTGCAGGTTCTTATAAGGAAATACTGCAGTTATGCCCGAAAAACACGAGGAACAAAAACAACAGACTAATCCCTACAATTTCAAGGTATGTTGCAGAAAGGAAATACAGACATAATCAATTAATTAACGTATAGTCTTCTTCAACGTTGCTGCATGCGCGCATCCGCAAGCGTCTCTGACATGGACATTCCTGCGGCTTTCTTAGCTCTCAGGGCATCGGACAACGACTGCACCTGAGGCTTCTTGCTACTTTCACCACCACCACCGCTGGCTGCTGCTGCTACCACAGGGGATGCTGAGGCTGAGGCTGCTCCTGCTGCTGCTATGGTTGTAGCAGTGGGGCTTTGATAGCCATAGCCCCTCACTACACCCCCCGGGCGCGATGGAGATCCGGCTGCTGGGATCTCACGAGCCGCAACAGCTGCTGTTAGAGGAGATCCCCCCACCCCCACTACCCCTCTTCCTCCTCCCCGCCCTCCTCTATCACCACCACCACTGGAGTAGTCTCTGGAGTCGGTGCCGTAGGGGGCTTGGTGGTGGAACTGGTCCTGCATGAGTGCTAGACCCTTCTTCCCAGACAGGTCAGCACGCTCCGCGCGCCTACGGGTGGGACTGCCCGCCATAGGGTGCTCCCGCTCAAAAGGATTCACACCCTGCACTCCCTCTTCCTCCTCGTGCCCACCCATGCCACCAACCATGCCACTAACCCTTGCACTTGCTCTGTCAGGGGAGGGAGGTGCTTGGGCCTTGTGCTGCTGCCATGCGAGAAGACTCTTCGAGCTCCAGTTGTTCTCCTGTCGTCTCGCCAGGCCGAATCCGCCGCTCAAATTGAACTCGTCTCTGTACGCTGCCTCATGAGCTATGATAATCCAGTGCAGACAGATTATGTGAAGATCATAGAAGATTATTGAGTTAATGAGTTGATCATAAATATTTGCAAGGTCATGCGGTTCTACACGAAGTGAAAAATTTTAAAATACCAGTTGACGGGAGAGACAGATGGTGTGGGGGGGGGGGGGGGGAACTTGAAACCACACACCGTAACCTGAATGGAAATTCATAATGCTTACATTTGTGCCCCATCCCATGGTGCCTTTCCCATCGAATTACGTCCGTGTGGTTATTGCGTTCTGACTGGTCTTTAACAGCCTGAAATAAAATAGGATAATAGTAATAAATAGCGCATGCAGCCCCAAATAAGTAACGATTACAAGCAAAGCACTAGCTGATAGATAACAGAAAAGACTACATAAGGAAACTTGCGGAAAAGTAGATGCAAGGAAAATGAATATAGGGGGGTAAAAATCCAGAAAAGAAAAGAGTCGATAGACACACAAACTACCAGGCCAGCACCACAAATCCATCATCTGGAAGGTTCCATGTACAAGATTAAGATGCGTACAGCCAGGAGAAGGATTCAGTTCATCACCACCATCCACTATAATAAAAGCTTACCCGCTTCATTTTAAGGACTCCACTGTTTTCATTATTCTCCAATCTTGACGGCTCTTGATTCCAGGTGATCATGTCCCCATGTGTCTGCTTTGCGGCAGGGGGTGGCAGGTGACTTGGCCCAGTCCGGATGCCATAGTCAGCAGGCGGTGGCTTTTTGTCGGAAAGGGCCCAGGTTCCCCGGAGCAGCTGGATGAAGGTTTCATCGTCGGGGATCAAGGCGGAGATGCAGCCGTAGTAGTGCTCGAATGAGGCTCGACTTACACGCCCGTCAAAGCCCTATGCGGGATGTAGTATTTGTGTGTGTATGCATGCAGATAAAGGAAAGGAATGGATAAGAGATTGGTATGTGGCAAGTAGTATAGTGGACATCACCAGTAGCTTTCATGATTGTGCATAGAAGATTTATCAAAAATGCAATTATGGATACGCCACGTAACATGCATTTAAGATCATATTGTTTATAAAACTGTATAGAGGAGAGGAATTATAGCCCGGGTTAAACAATATAATAGCCTGACCTGAGCACCAGTAAACCAGGTGACAAAGGCTCTGCTGACTTCCCGTGCAGAGCACTCTCCCGACACCACCTCAGGATGAGACTTAGCTGAAAATATCTCCATCGCATCGTCCAGCAAGAAACTTCCAATTCCCTGTCGATCAAGCTTGCGGAAGGCATTAAGAACCACGTTCGCGCGTCGGGGAACTAACTCGCCGCTGACAGCCGCGAGAAACTCTTCGAATTGCAATACACCATCCCCATTTCTATCCATAGAGTTGAACAGAATACGCATGTCATTCCCATCAATATCGAAGTCAGAGAAGCTTGAACAGGCAACTTTGAACTCTGTGAAGCTAAGGCATCCATCGCCATCAGTGTCCATTTTACGAAAGATCTGCCCAATCGCGAGGAGGGAATTAAGGCCAAACCCACTTCGAACCACTGCCTGCAGGAAACGCTTTTTCAGATTACCAACCTGCTCCCGGTAGCATCGCTCCTCAAGCGCCGTCTCCTTAAACACCGTGGCGTCCAGCTGCTTAGCGAACTTCTGTAGGTCGACTCTCCCGGCGACGACTGCCTGTCTTAGTGACGCCTGGATGCTCTCTGGTAGATCGAAGCCCATAGCAAACATTTTGTCCTGAAAGTCAGACATGGTTATAGCTCCTGAATCGAGGCGCCGAAGCACTGCGAACACCTGCTCCCGCTGCAGGCGCTGCTCACTGTTGAAGGAGATGCCCACTTCCCGACCTATGAATACCAGTAGTGGGTTGTAGAAGTAGCGGAAGGGCGTGTCAAGAGGTAAAGCGGCAGAAACATTTGGGCGGGGAGTTAGGTATCAGGAGGGATATAAATACATTCAGTAAGATGTACATTAATAGGATTGTGCGGTTCGATATAGTATAGTGCATAAACATAGATATCAGCTTGAGGTAAATGCAGCCTTGCTTGAGTAACTCACCATCTGTACCCCTGACTTGGTCTTCTTGATTATGCGACATAAGGGGCACAAGACCTGCATTTTCCTCGTGGAATGTCTCATAAAGGCCCTTGGTTGTCGCCAGGCTGTTAGTCTGATGCAACTTGCGAACAGGCCGTTGCTTCGGCCCTTCGTCATCATTTTTAAAGAATATTTTGTTGGCCTGCGATCCTTGGTAACGCTTGCTCTGATGAACAGCTCCCCCGGGTACATCGATGTCGCGAGGTTTGCTTGTGCCTGCAGCAACGTGTGCGATAGAAAGATCCGCACCTCGATCACCTCGCATTAAAGTGCGCATGAAATCAGAGAACCCAACTTCGGAGTACTTCATAGTTTCAAGAATTTTTGTGAAGCCACGCGTTGGATATATTTCATACTCGCTCAGTAGGAAAACTGCTTGCTTCGGGTCGATCTCATGGTGGGAGAGCATTTCGTATATTTGATGCACCTGTGCGCGGTGCTCCTGCACAGCTCGCTGCTGTCTCTCGGAGTCTATCTTTTCTTGATGCGCTTTGTCAGCTCGCCACGGACTAATTGGAGTGCCAGACGAGGTCACTACTTGGGTCTTTTTATCATTTTCTTTCGCTTTGCTGTTGTAAACGCTTCTTTCTTTCGCGAGTTCCTTTTTCAGCTGATTAAAGTCGATATATCCGGATTGATCGAGCCTGCAATGTACCAAGCAATTCTCGACCACAGAGCTGCCAAATGGAAATCCTAAATCCGAAACTGCTGTCCTGAAATCAGAGGAATGTATGATTCCCTTGCCTTCTAGGTCTTTTGAACTTAAAACACCCAAAATTGTCTCTCTTATAGCTAAATCTGAGCCAGAGCTATTCATATTTGCCCAGATTACCTATTGTTGTGCAACAACTTTAGAATGCGGTTCTTTCGCTGACTAAACTTGGAAGCATATAATCAAAATAATTAAAAATACTGTCCAGATCGTATCGCACCAGTATGACAGGAGTACGATCATAAGTAACAGTTGATATACCCTTCTCAGAGCAGCCACAAGATCTTGCGCCATTTTTCGCCGCGTTGGATTCCATAACGGTCCGATTTAAAAATCGGGATATGGGGATCTGTACTCATACCGCCCTTCCCTTGGAACTCGTACCACTCGAT